>JANHGN010002955.1:3456-19646 GCA_024605025.1 Megaceryle maxima | reverse complement strand
GGTCCCTCTCAGTGTAGCTGCTTCCCAGCAGGTCCCCCCTCCCCTGTACTGGTGCAGGGGGTTATTCCTCCCCAGGGGCGGGACCTGCACTTGCCCGTGTTGACCCTCATGAGGTTCCTCTCCACCCAACTCTGTTCCTGAAGGATCTGTACCACGCTTTGCATTAGATGTTGTTATTTAAACTTTCCATAAGCAGAAGACCTGATGAGCGGGCGCAACCCCAACATGCTCTGCCATGCCCGGAAGCTGCCTTATGCCAGCAGCACCGCGCTGGCTCCTCTCACCTGCGGGCAGCTGGGTTTTTTGAATGACAGGCTGTGGAATTCTCCAGAAACCATTTTCCTCATCCCAGACAGATTCACACTTGATCTTCTCCAGGTTGCTGTAGTTGCAGTCGCGGCGGACGAGGGTCTGCGCCTGCTCCAGCAGCTGCTGGAACAGCAGCAGGTCCCGCTCCAGGCGGCGGATGGTGCCGAGGTAATTGATCTTCTCCAGCTCAAACTCGGACTGCAGGTCTTGGATCTCCGTCTCGGCAGCTCGCAGCTGGGACGCAAACCAAAATAAGTCATTGGGATTATAAAGGAGAGGGACTGGTGGTTGCTGTGAGCGCAGGGATTTGTTAGGCAGAGGGATGCAAAGACTCAAAAGGTTCAACATGTGTGAAGACTTCTAATTTATAGTTAAGAATTAGGCTGAGGTTTGTGGGGAGAGATTATGCCATGTCTGTTTTAGTGAAAGGTTTCTCGTGTTTCTCTGAATGGATCTTAAGTTAATCTTCCCAGTGTGGGCTGCATCCAGAGATAACAAGCTCTTGGGAGCTTCTGACTTGGATCAAAGAGGTCCAATATTTCTCTGATAACCTAAAGACAGAAATAAAGCAAGTTCTTCCTGTGCCAATTTAGGAGCTGCCCACAGAGATTATTTTCAAAACTCCTCTGATTCCACCTCATCAGAGCAAAACTGATTTTCAAGTGTGCCTAAAATTTATGACCATTACTCTTATATATTTAGTTTTTACACTTTTCAGGTTGTCATTCCTGCCTGTAGCCCAGGTGTGAGATCTGAACCGGAGGATGCGATGGATGGCGGAGGTCAGTAGAGGGAGTCACGTCCTCTCCCATCTACAGACATCCTCCTCCAGCCACAGAGCTGCACAAGGACTTTAAAACAAGAGGGGTCTGGTTCTAACAACTTAATTCACCACTCTGAGGGCTGCTGCATCAATCCAAGGTCATTCTCTAAACCCTAAAGCACTTCCTTCACCTAAAGTATAAGAGAGGGAAGCAACATTCCCTATATCTTCATCCAGGACAGCCAGGAGCTGCTCACCTTCTTCTGCATCTTCTCCAGAAGCTTGCTCTTGGCTCGCACCTCCTCCTGGATGGAGTCGTAGACGTTCAGCAGAACCCAGTCGCTGCTGTCCTCGTCCGCTTGCTGGAGTGCAGCCGCCAGCTGCATCCTCCGCTCGTCCGCGTATTTTTTCCGGCGTCTGTGTTTTTCTCTGAGGTCTTTGTTTTTCGCCTGTTCCCCTCCTACCACCTGTTGCTCCAGCATCTGCAGCCTGGAAGAGGCAAATGCTTCTCTTAGCATGGTAAAGACCCATATGTGTGAAGGACCCATGGCCTCGCCTGGACGGCGTGGGGGAAGATGGAGAAAATAGTGAATTTTAATGAGATTTGCTGCCCGGAGTAATTGTGGAAAAACCTACTTATTAACAATTTCTGTCATAGGTACAGGGCAAAATGTGTGTTATTCTGAACATCTCTGTCAACAAGGGTGTCTGGAAATCTGTACCCACGCCCACAGAATTCTTTTTAAAACCCCTGTTTTGTGGAATTTAAATTCTTATTGAAATAGATACTGAATATATTATTTCAATTCTCACTTCTTGTTTTCAAAGCCTCTCAAAGTAAGCACACCCGTTGCCAAAATGACACAAATATCCTAGATGGTGGCCGTGGGAGTGGTGTAGCTGGAAGCCACGGCACAGTTTCCTTTTCGGGTCTGGTCACTGACCTGGCGAGCACCTGCTCCTGGTCTGCAGGCAATGAAATCCCCTCGGCAGCAACAGCCGCCTCCGCTCCAGCTCTCCCACTGCGCTCCCTGCCAGCCTCTGGGACAGCCTGAGGTGCTGCTGGGTCCTGAGGACAAGAGGAAAGTAAAGGCCACAGCTCTGCAAAGCCACAGCAGGAGCCCAGGGATGGATGAAGCATGATGCTGCCCACTCGGGTGTATTCAGCCCACAGGGGAGAGGTCGCCTGAAGGGTACCTGGGCTGACTTTGGTTCTTCATCTGCTACAGCAACAGTGTCTTCAGGCAAAAGGGTCTTGTTGGGAGTAGTTTCAGTCCTTGTGTCAGCTGAAGAGTAAAAGAGGAAATAGCCACGATGTCAGCAATGAGCTCTGTGAAACCAGAGCATGAATTGGTGAAAACTTCACAGAAAGCCTTCACCAAAAGCTAAGAACTCTGGGTCTGGAAGGGAAAGGTCTGTCAGTGATGCTACTCAGTAAAGGGACACAGAGGGCATTTCAGGAACACAGATTTTAGAGGGTTGGGAGAGCCTGGCTCCTCATGTTCACACCAAATCATCTATTTCAGTGGGGGAATAAAAAGAATCTGTCACCTCAGAAAGTGATAGCATCAAAAATTGAAGAATATAGGTTCAGGAATGAATATTGGGCAGTAAGTGCTGTACAAGCACATTGCAGAACATGCTCAGAGGCACTGCAGCAGAGGAAAGGAAGAGTGGTATAATGAGGAAATCTGGCAATGATTTATAGGTGTGTGAGAGGAATATCCACCCTCTGGCCAAGCCACAGTGTCGATAATCCACTGAGCAAGCAAGGGCTGCGTACGCTGGAAGGAACTGCTGCAGCCCCCCTCGTCCTGGGCGGAGAGTTGTGCAAAGACAAGTGGATCAGGGCAGAGCAGCGCCTGCCAAGACCAGTCACCCCCACGGCTTAAACCTCTGCTCCAGTAAAACACTGCCCTGAGTCAGAGTAAACTCACACAATTGCCTCAAGGCTCACAGGGTAGGGCCAGGCTGGTCCTGACAGGGAAAGGGATCAGGGAAATAGGGAAGAGGACAAAGCTGGGACAAAGAGTCTCATGAGTGGCCCAGGTTAGCCAGAGTTGGGCTCCTGTTGATAAGGGAGGGCTGAGAGCAGGGACTGCTGTTGCTGTCAGGCAGCTCTTGCTGCAGTAGCAGTTGCAGCCACTTTAGAGGTGGTGGTGGCTGACACAAAGGTGACTTTGCAAAACCAGTCTATGACTGCTCATGCCAAAAGCACCAGGGAACACTTGGCTCGTACTACACACCCTCCACCTGCCTCACCTGCTTCCTTCCTGAGGTTCTCCTCGAGAGCAGACAGCTTGAGATCATAGTGACTCCTCAGGCTACTGATGTCCCCTTCAAGGCGGGCACGAGACGCCTGCTCTGCTTCGTAGCTGGCCTGTAGCTGGGCCAGCCTCTCTTCATACTCCTGAAAGGCACAGCAGAGCCTGACGCCACAGCCCTGGGACCGTGCATGAGGTCACACCTGGGTCCATTCTAGCCCACATCTTATGTCCACCCCAATAAAACCTTGCATTCATTGACTGCTTCTGTGATTTAAGTTGACATGGTGTTGACAGAAGGTGACTAGTTAGCCCTAGAAACTGCTGTCTTGGGCAGATGTGGTGCCTGTTGGAAGCAGAAAGCACAAACCATCGAAAGTCTGATAAGCATCTAGTGTCTAGAGCAGACACTGAGGCTGGGTGGAAATCCAGTGGTCTGCCTTCCTATTCTCCTGCTTATCACAGCAGTTAACTATTCCCAGCAGAAGACGAGATATTAAGGCTGAAAAGCCCACCAAGGAATGTTTGTGCAACTGATAAGCCACTTAATACAGTCCCACCCCCACACTTGACACATATTAAGTTGAAGTATAAATATCAGCCCTATTTCGGACCTATTTTTGTGGGACACCAAGGCCATAAGGACAGGTTTGTCCTCCTCTCTCATCCCAGAAGGGACACCTTTGGATAAGATTAGTGCCTCGGCTATGCCAAGCATATGTATGTTTTGTTTTGTTTTCTGGGAGATTATGTTTGTAGTTAGAGTTGTATTTTTGAGCTACAGATCAATTTCTGCAGCCTAGTGTATTTCTCACCAGCAATCTTAAAGAATCTGTCTATGTTGCAAGTGTGAACAAACCGTGTTATTTGTGCATCTGACTGCTTCTTGTGAAGGCAACTGGATGTACAACACCATAGGCTGCTCATGAATCTGCTGTCAGACCTACGGTCACATTTAAATTGTGCTCTTTCTGCATCTGACTGCTCCCTTCAAAGGGAACCAGACCTACAGCAAATAGGCTGTAAGAGTGTGGCTGGTGTCAGACCTACAGCAACGCATCTTAACTGGCACACCTATTAAGAGATAAATCCAGCCACCCCCAGCCCCTCTAATCTCTGAGGACTGGCTGGAACGCAGGGGATTCATCCCTTACTAAATTTACCCTTCACACAACAGTGCCCTGGAAGGAGCTTTGTAAAGAGCAAGGAGAGAGTTTTATTTCCTTCTGACCCCCAACTCCTCATTCTTCCTCCTGGCTCCATGTCCCCTCCTTGTACTGTTCCTAACACCTCTGACTATTGCTTTCCTCCCACTTACTTCTCCCTCCTCTGACATAGGAATCTCAAGTTTCACAAGGATTTACTTCACAAAATCTTCTTGGGAAACCTCCAGAGAGGTACGAACAATGCTGAAAGAAAGCAGCATTGTCAGGAAGGCACATCAGCACCCATTCTGTCTGGAGGAGGAGAAGCTCGAGGACCAAAATAGAGGAGAAGTGGTGTGAAAAGGCCGAGCTGCACAGCCCTACACCGTGTTTGTTGGGATTATTGTAAAAACCCACAAGCCTCAGTCAAAGACACTACAGGATACCCTCTTACTTCTCTGATCAGTTGCTTCTCTGCTTCAAGATCTAGCTGGGGTTTGAGGGGGGGGCCTGGCTTCACTGCCAGGTGAGCGGTCTCAGCACATAGAAGCCCTACAAAGCAAAGCAGAAATCAAAATCACAATTCCTGGGTGGGATTGTCAGCAGAACGCCTGGAAACAGAACCAAGCAGCCGTCTGCCAGCAAAGACCATCGCAATCCACGCGCTCCTTCAAAGGGCGTCCGTGCGCTGCCAGAACACCCGCTGGCCTGCGACTCCAGGGGTGAGGGGAGAGGAGGAGCCAGCGCTGAGCAGTGGGAGAGGGGTGACTTCAGGTATATGACAGCAAATACACATCTAATCTGCTTCACAGAATAACAGAAGACTTCTTTCCAGGGCCCTGCTAACAGATCTGGGAGATGAAAGGCACAAGGAAATTTTTTTTTTTTTTTTTTCTTCACAGCTCTGAAAGGCAGAGCTGTGGGGGCAAATCTTCTAGCCTTATTTCTCTGCCCAAAGTTGCCCTTTTTGGGGGGATAATTCTCAAATATCAGTGTCAAAACTTCCGAGTGTAGGAGAACAGGGGCTGAATGCTAACTTTGAAAATGTGTCTATATATTTAATAAAGAATTTTACATTAGGATTTCTTTTGCAGCTTGTTTTTGCTCTGCCTCCCAATACCTCTCTTCTGTGACTGACCAAATTCTAGCCAGAATAACCAAGGGGAATCAAGGATTTGAATCACATCAGCATTTTCTAAAAGAATTTGTCGTTATTGAAAATGCTGGCAAATTGAGATGGTCTTTACCAGTGGAATAAGGTCATTTTGGAAACAGTGAAGGAAAAGTCCATGACCAGAATGGAGAACTCTTCCTCTGACAGGTAAGGGAAAGGTTGAGGTGAAACCAGTGAGCATTTTCTGTGTAAAAACCTCTCAGATAAAACATCTCTGCAGCCACTAAGAGCTCTCTTACCTGACAAGTTATTCTCCCCTCTCTGTTCTGCTAGAATGGCCTTCAGCTTCTTAATCTCCTCCTGATACTCCCTCAGCAGAGCATCCTTGGGGTCCTCGTTGATACAGGGCTTGTTCTTGATGCTTTTCGCTCGATGAGCATAGCGCAAAGTACTGAGGCTTTCGTCGTAGTTGTTATCAGCTGGAGATAAGCATGCTACCATCAGTGTCTTGGTATTCCCTCCGAGGGAGTCCTGCAGCAGCCTGGTCAGCTTGGAGTCTCGGTAGGGGATGTGCTTACACCTGCCAGTGACCAGGGCCGAGATGACGTTGCCCAGAGCTGAGAGGGAGAGGTTGATTTTGGTGGCCTCTTTGAGCTGCTCCCCTGTGGCTCCAGTTTTGGACTGTCTCTCACTTCCTGCCAGATCCACTAAATTGAGTTTTGCAGCCCTAAGGTGGTCCTGCCCTCGCTCGTCTGCAAGAAAACAATCCTGGGTTAGGCTCTTCTTTAGAGGAAGCATCTTAAAAGTCAAGAACCAGGGCTCTCTTGGCATTACATTCCAGTCCTGGCCCTGTTCTTTGTCTGCCTTTGGGCCCTGACTCCCTTAAGTAAATAAATATCTACTTAATCTCAGAGCTACACATTTTAGTACTTTCCTGAGCGAGATCCTGCACAGCAAGAAGTCATACCTATTGTTACTCTCCCAGTGCTGTCTGAACACACACATATACACCCTCCACATGTTTGAGGCTACATAACCTGGCCTCAAGTTGCTCAAGGGGCAGTTTAAGTTGGATCTGAGGAACAATTTTTTCCCCTTGAGGGTTGTCCAGGGATGTCCCAGGCTGCCCAGGGCAGTGGTGGAGTCCCCGTGATCCCTGGAGGGGTTTCAGAGCTGTGGAGCTGTGGTGCTGAGGGCCATGGGTCAGTGGATATTTCCCAGTTACAGCAACAGTTCGTTAATGGTGGAACTTCATGTTCACTACAGAGTAAGCTCCTTGTTTCACTCCAGATCTTTCTGGCATGTCAAGATATGGGAGAAATTGGGGTAAAAAAACACCATGGAGCTTCAATAGAGCACCCTCTCACTATTGTCTCTGAGAGCTGGGACAGTCACAACAAGTAGGTGTTTCTAACCCTTTTCCTCCTTCCATGGTTTATGTAAACACTGACAGGCAATTAAACAGTTGTTTTGGTTCCTGCAAATCCCTTTACCCATAGAGGGTGTTTGTTCCAGCTGAGGAGCTCAGCAGCTTCGTTTCCATGGTGTAACAAGGTCCCCAGACTAAAATGCCTACAGCAGCCCAAAAATCTGCCGGTCTAATCCCCACACAGCCCACCGGCCAGTGCTGGTGGCCAAATCTACAGCATCTTTCTCATCAACTGATCAATCCCTAAGCACAATGGGAAGGAATAAAACATCTGCTCCTCTAAATCCAGTAAAATACTGTCAGCAACTTGCACATTCCACACATCTGCAGAGGGCCTGATATTTGCCATAACTCCTAAAGCTGTTACATTAAGAGAGTCATTTTAATTCACATATTTGCAAAGAGATCCTTTAAATATCAGCTCCCTTTAGGTTATCATTTACTACAAGCTTGACTGGAAAATAAGTTTGAACTTCTCCACATGCCTCTTCAGGAAGCCTAAAGATGACAACATAAATACCAACAAAATTAACTACTTCAGCTAACAATTCCCCTCCTAGAACCATCCAGTTATGGGGATTGTGCCAGAGCTCTCAACCTTCTCCTCAAATATCCCATCTGTCTTCCATTTAACTGCTGAAACTCCCAGTTTCCCCACCTGCCACCCCATTCCATGTAACAAGTTTTCAAAGCTTTAAATCGGAGAAATTGTTTCAGGCTCAGTTAAGAGTGCTGTGCTCATCTGGAACCCAAAAGAGGTGTGCAAATACTTTTTCCTCATTAGGATTAAAGTTGGGACCCACATAATGCAAGGATTAGCATCCACTGGCTGGGCTAGCTGAGAAATTCCCCCAATCCCTCCCCCCAGCTTTCAATGGAAGAAAAATGAAGTGCTGTCACCAACATCTGGAACCACGATTTAGTGTCACATAGTGTCACTTTCCCCACGACTGAAAGTGCAGAAGAAAATGGAGCAGAGCTGTTCCCAGCCCAAGCTGGGGTCAGGGACTAGAGGGGATATAGAAAATTCCTTTCTTAGCCCAGAGAAAAAAGCCCTTTTGAGGTCCCAGTTCAGACCCAGCGAGAAAACTTTATCAGCGAAAGAAATGAGATGCTTGGGAAAGGAAAATGAGTCACTAAAAGATTATTAAGGGATTCTTTTAGTCCATCTTTAAAAGCTTTGCCCCACAATTAAGCTCAGTGAAGGAACTGTCGGGTGCAAGGATCTGACTCGTGGTGTAAAGACAGATAATGATGTAAGACATCTCTCCAGGCTGTACAACACATGAACTCCAAGCCACTGTACTATGAGATTTAACTGCCTTTGATGGAAATAAAAGATTGAAGATAAAGAAATGGAAGGAGATTGAAATATGTTCCCAGTTTGAGTGTAAGACATTTCTCACCCAAAGGGGAATCAAGGAAAAAAAATGGATTTTGAGCGCTCAGCCATTTCACACTGTGAAGAACGTCCCTTTCAGGGCACAACTCTGATTTCTACTGGACCTAAAATTATTTAGAATCTGCATTTTGCTGCAGGGTGACTGGGCAGAGCACATAGATTCTGCACCCTACGAGGCCCAGGCCTAAGGCAGGACACCCAGCTACCTACCAACAGTGTAGATCTCCATATTGACAGTAAAGATGGAGTGGGAGCGGGAAGAGTCCTTGTTCATGAGGGTGCAGCCCACCGCTCGGTTTCTCCAGCCCGTCTCCATGATCCGCTCGCACTGAGCCACGCTGTGCACGGTATGCAGAGACAGCCCCTTCACGTACACCCCTTTCTCTGGGTGTTCCTTCAGCTGCAAACAGGGACAACACAAGGCAAGTTAAGAACAAGATGCACCAAGGCTGCAGGAAGATGCGCCAAGAACCATCCAGAAGCTTGAGGGCTACGCACGTGGAGAAATAAAACTGCAGGGTAGCAAAAGGACACCCAACTACCACCAAAATGCTGCAGGATTTCTGAAGGAGGAATAAAACCACACAAAAAGAGGGAGCAACCTTCACAGCTCTGCAGGCAAAAAAAGAATTAAAATCACCTCCCCTGCTATTAAGCTGCAGATTTAAAAAAAAAAAAACCAAAAACCAGGTATGTTTTGCACCTATTATGGCAAAGGCTTTAACAGCTCTTCAGTGCTTTTTAAAAATCAAAGCACAAGGTTCAATAGTCACAGATATTGTCACCCCTTGTGAATTGTCAATTGCTGAACACCCCCAACCCAGCTCTGAGAGGGCGTCTTGATCTCCCTGACAAAATTCCCCAATTCACGCCCGTCACGCTCACGTGGACTAGAATCATTTTTCTCCAGATTAGTTCATTTTTAAGATGCTGTAAAATCTGATTCAGCCACCTGGGTGGAGACAAAGCCTTAAGTACCTAGCGGTATCTGTTCAATCACACAGAATCATTTAGGCTGGAAAAGACCTTCAAGAAGAAAGATTTCACACAGAGTGCTTCCACACTATGGAAACAGTCAAAATCCTGATCAAACTGCAATAAAAAAATACAACACTAGAAATCCCTGCACTCCCACACCACCCCCCTCCGCATGGGGACTTTTAAACGAGCTCAATTCATTTTCCACAGGCAACATCACGCCCCACACCTGCTGAGCTCATAAGCAAAGCTCTATCTTTATCGTGTCAGCTGGGATATCAAGATGTCGTTGTCATGACTCGGTGTCACGGAGCGATAGATACCGTGCTTGGCAGCATGACTTCCAAAGAACAGCCTTAGATCCCTGAGCGACTCCCACACCGTGAGAAAGGATGTAAAACTGTGTTTGGTGTTAAAAAAATCCACCCAGAACTGAGCAGAAGTGGCTGAAAACTGAACAAGGTCAGATTTTAGCCTCATTCCTAAGCTGTGACTGTCCCAGATGAATTCAGTTACAGAATCACAGCCAGACTGTTAGTACACCATGACTTTTGCCTGTGCTACAGGAGAACCCCATGGTTGAGCCAGCTGTATCTGAGGGTGCTGCAGAGTCCCTGAGGAACACCCAACAGAGGATGAAGCTGTTTAATTCCATGACAGACAGATGGGGGAATTTTCCTTGCTGAGCTCTGTAAAACCAGAGGGTTTCATGGCACAGCAGACAACTGTGGGCTTCCGAGTCACCAAAATCACTGACTTTGAATAGCAAAGGAACAACAGAAATGGAGCTTTTAAGAGAACTGAGGGACACAGAAGAAAGCAGCAGGTCAGCCCAGGCTTTTGGTCTCTGCAGGACACAACTCCATCACTTGGTGGAAAGAGCAACAGGCAGCAGCTGTCAGCAGTGTGATGGTGTTACCCTGGAAACTGTTCTGCCCAACTCCTGCCCTCCCAGTGCCAACTGTGGTCGTCATGGAAACCGGTGTGTATGCTGATGTGGAACAAAGGATAGGAAACAGCAGCAAGTGCCTTTTGAAACAGCGAGTCCCCTTCTCTTGCCTGCCCTCCCTCCCCACAACAGACACCTGGAACACAGAGCAGAGAGGGGCTTCGCCTCCCTTAAGCCTGGGAGCCTGCTAGAAACCAGTCTGCCCCTTAAGGCAGGTGGGGTCTGTCACCATCCCAGCACATCTGTGTGGCAGATGGTGCTGGTGCCTCAGTTTTCTTCACCAGGGCACTCCTGCAGGGAAGGAAATTAGGACTGGAGAGCTACAGCTCCCTCCAGTTGCTTCTGCCGCTAAACTTTCACTAAAGTCCCTCAGAACCTCCCTTCTTGGTTTCCAATATTCATCACTGCAACTTCCCATTGTGGCATTCAGCCTCTGACAGAGAGTCCTATTGTGCTTCTGAGATGTTGCTGATAACACTTATCTGAGCAAATGAAAGCACTTCCTAATTAAGACACATTGACTCAGCCTCACCTCCAGCTTCTGCTTGGTGTCAGCTCCCAGCAGGTCTCGCACGTCTTCGTTGTAAATCTCCAGGTAGGAAGCTCTCACCAAGAACTTGGCATTTTCAGCACACTGCACAAAACAGGAACCATTTTGGGGTAAGTTTCTCCAAAGGAAGGCGAGGTGGCAGCCCACAGAGATCCTACAAGCCAGCCAGGTGCCTGCTCTCCATCCCTTCACCCCCAGCCCCTGCTGATACTGGGAGCTGCCCCCTCACAGGTGCAGGACCCTGCACTGGGCCTTGTTGAACCTCACGAGGTTCACATGGATCCCCCTCTCCAGCTTGTCCAGGCCCCTCTGGATGGATCCCATCCCTCAGGCATCGTTACACACCTACCTGTACGCTCTCAAAGATGTGTTCAAACGCCCTGGGTATTATGCCTTTCTGTGTCAAGGGATCCACAACCCCCTGCATGGTGAATGACTTCCCGCTGCCGGTCTGGCCGTAGGCAAATATGGTGCCATTGTAGCCTTCAGTGACACCCTGGAAAGGGAGGAAAAGCCAATAGGCGTAATCATCACCCTTAGCATAATGAAAAATACATTGCCCAGATTTGATGCCACCTCATAAAAGGTATTTTAAAGGAAAAACTGGAAGCAAACATCAAGCAACTGCTTTGCCATCAGAGGATACTACCTAAAAAATGCAGAATGCTAACACATGAATCAACGGTTTTGCCTCAAAGACTTGAGGGAATGCAGATGTTGAAAGGACTATTGACAACACGTCGAAGACCAGAATGTTTTTTTCCATAGAGTGGGGGGGTCCATCTTTCATATAAACATCCTCCTGAACCAAGAAATGTAATCCTATCCTCAGTCCCCCGCTGGCTGCTAAAAAAGGTGGAGTTTCTTCCCAGTTTCCACCACCAGGACATGCTTCTGCACCTCCTTTTGACCTCCTCTGCACCCCAGGGTTACAGCAAAGTAAAGGTCACCCCAGGGCTGTTTCTGTCCAGATCTCAATTCTGCTTAGGGATCACCAACCCACATAAAACTCCCCAGCCCATGTCCTGAGCTACGTGTTAGAATCATTTTGGTTGGAAGAGACCTTTAAGATCATGAAGTCCAACTGTTAACCCAGCACTGACAAGGCACCACTGACCCATGGCCCTCAGCACCACAGCTCCACGGCTCTGAAACCCCTCCAGGGATCACGGGGACTCCACCACTGCCCTGGGCAGCCTGGGACAGCCCTGGACAACCCTCAAGGGCAAGAAATTGTTCCTCAGCTCCAACCTAAACTTCCCCTGGGGCAGCTTGAGGCCGCTTCCTCTTGTCCTAGAAGCACTGTCAGCGTCCTGCCGCCCCAGGGCACCACTCACCTCCACCAGCGGGTAGGCGATCTCGTTGTAGATCTGCTCGGTGTTGTGCTCCTGGTAGTACGCCCCGTCGAAGGTGAACTGCTTGGGGGGCTCACCAGCAGCAGCGGGGTTTTGGATGAAGCACTGTCCCCGCATGCTCTCCACGCTGACCACCGCCTTGCAGCCCAGAACCTTCTCACGCTCGCTCATGGGCCGGCAGCGCACGACCACCTTCACTGCCTCCGAGGCCATTTCCAAAAGCCCAGCTCAACCCCACATGCACACCCTCGCTTGGCGGGGCTGGGGGGCATCGGGGCCTGGGCAGCCCTGACCCCAGGGGGCCTGCAGCCCTCGGTGTAGGTGCAGCGGTCACTGCTTGTGGGGGGCACTAAAGGGAAGGACCCCTTCACAACCTGTCATGAGGAAGGAAAGCTCGGGGGGGGAGGCACAAAATGGCTGGGGGAGAAGGGGAGACTAAGAAGAAAAACTTGGTAGGGACGAAGGGAAAGGGGGAGACTCGGATAAGTCTGAGGGGGAAATGAGGGCAAGCCGGCGAAGGGGGGAGGCTGCGGGCGGGAAAGGCTGAGGGGAGCCCGGGGGAGACGGGACGAGTCCCAGCGGGACCGGGCGAGGGAAAACCTGAGGTAAACCTGCAGGCGCTGGGCAGACCTGAGGGAGCGGCGGGAAGACCGAGGGGGGCCGGGGACAGCCGGGGGGCCGAGAGGAGGAGGGAAGCGCCGCTCGAGCGCACGGCGCATGCGCGCGGCGGCCCCACGCGGTTGCCACAGCGACGAGAGCCGCGTGGCCCGAGGCCCCGCCCCCGCGAGCCACGTGACCGCGGGCGCGGGTGCAACGTGCGTGTGCAACGTGCGTGTGCAAGGCGGGGGCACAAGAAGGGCTTGGGGGGGGGACCGCGAGTGAGTGTGCGATGGCACCGGTGCAGGTGCACGAGAGTGACCCCTGAGTGTGCAAGAGGGTGACTGAGTGTGCAGGTGTGCAACCGCACAAGTGTGCAAGAGCACGACTGCAGAAGTGCGAGGCCACGACGGCGCACGAGGGTGACCTCCGAGCGTTCAAGAGAGAGCGGTTGTGTGGGTGTGCAGCCATCCAAGTGTGTGAGAGTGCAAGTGCACAAGTGCAAGGCCGTGCCGGTGCACAAGGGTAAACCCCTGCGTGTGCAAGAGCAGGTGTGCGAAGTGTGTGTGTGAAGGTGGGGGTGCACAAAGGCACATGTGGGTGAGTGCAGGTGCCCAACGGGGAGTGTTTGAAGGCACCTGTGCAGGAACATGCAAGTGCACAAGTGTGACCCCTGAGTGTGCAAGAGAGTGTGGGTGTGCAACCACTCAAGTGTGCGAGAGCACAACTGCACAAGTGCAAGGCCACGACAGTGCACAAGGATGACCACCAAGCATGAAGGAAAAGGGCAAGCGTGTGGGTGTGCAACCACACAAGCGTGTTACAGTGCGATTGCACAAGTGAAAGGCTGTGCCAACACAAAAATGTGACCCCTGGGTGTGCAAGAGAGGGTGAGCAACCTCACAAGTGCATGTGAACATGATTGCACAAGTGTGCATGGGTGAGAGAGCACGAGGGCTTGAGATTGCGAGTGCGTGGGAGCACAACTTCAGGAGGGCGTGAGAGTGGGCAAGCGCACACATGAGCATGCACGCTCGCACCATGCGGGGGCAGGAATCAGAGGCCTCTCCTCAGGTCGCACAAGAGCCGTTTATTGCCGTGGCTGCACCACGGAACCCGCCAAGTGTGCGCAGCCCACGGGAGGGGGATGAATAAGGCAGATGGCAGCGATTTTAAAGCTCAGGGGGGATTCTTGGGGGGTAGCCGGGCCCGGGCGGGTGGGTGAGGTGGGGTGACCAGCCCTAACCCCGCTCGTGCTGCACCCCAATGGGGGCGGCGGGGGCCCAGGCAGCCTCCCCACCAGCGTTGGCCCCACCGCCAGGGTCTCGCTCCTCATAGCCGGGGTTGCGGCGACCGGGGCTCAAGCGGCAGAAGCAGCCCCCCGGGGGTTCGGAGTAGTGAGCCAGGAGGGCGGCCACGCTGGCGAACTCGGCGCTGGAGTGCTGCCGTCGGTGCCACCGGCGCGAGGACACAGGGACTGGTGAGACCCCCGTGTACCATCCCCCTCTCCGGCTCAGGCCGAGGGGTCGTGGTGGGATGCGCCCATGCACCAGTACACCCGTGCAGCCCTGAACTGGATGCACCCATTCACCCAATACCCGTGTACCCGTGCACAGGAGCACCCCTGTGCTTGTGCACCATGTACCCACACCCCCCTCCCAGTGCAGCTGTGCACCTGCGTGTGGGTGCACACATGAATCCAATGCACCCCTACACCTGTGCACCATGCACCCCTCCCACCAATGCACCCAAGAACCAAACGCACTGGGGCACCCCCAACTCCAACTCCGCAAACAGACTCGCTCCCATGCATCCGCACACCACAACCTCATGCACAGATGCACTTGTGCACCCACACATCAAATGGAATTGCACAACAATGGGGCGATGCTCCCACTGGTACTCGCGTGCCGTGCACACCCCAAATCACTGTGCTCATGCACCTCTGTGTACACACGCTTCGATGCACTTGTGCAACCATGAAGCAAACACACTGGTGCACCAGTGCACCGATGAAGCAGCCGTGTGCTGTTGCACTGAATGCAAGGACACACCAGAGCATCTGTGCGCCAGCGCAGAGACACACTAAATGCACTCATGCACCAGCTCATCCTCGCACCAGTGCATCCGTTCACAGACACATCAAATGCACGTACCTGGGTGCCACTCTGTGCCACAATGACACAAATGCCCCACCCTGTGCATTCGTGCAGCAAATGCACCCACATGTGATGCACTCATGCACCAATGCACTGGTGAATCCATGCACTGATGCACCAGATAAATTTGTACACCAGTGGATTCTTGCACAGATGCACCAGGTGCTCTTACACCTCAGTGCAGCCCTGCACAGATGCATCAAATGCACTTATTCCTGCACTGGCACCTCTGTGCGCTGCACCAGTGCATCCCCACACGGACACATCCAACATACGTACCCAGGTGCCACTGGGCAGCGCTGCAAGTGCAAAGCAAATCCCGCCCCCCACCGTGCACTGGTGTGCCAAAAGCAGCCCTGTGAGATGCCCCCGTGCAGCACCCTCACCTCCACGCAGAACCTGCCCTGGTGGGTCCGGAAGAGGCAATAGGGTACCACGCCGCAGGGCGCCCGTACCCACAGGCACCAGCGCTTGGCCAAACCGGGCTCAGGACGCAGGAGGAAGGCGCCATGGACGTCCTGTCGCAGCAGCCGGATCCCGCTGTCCCTGGGGATGTGGCGATGGGTGGGTGCGGGGGAGGATGGGGTGAGGGGGGACACGTGGCGAGGAGCAGGGTGCTCCCAGCGCTCACCTGGCGATGCCAGCGAAAGCCCAGACGCTCTCAGCGAGGACACTCTCATTTTCAGGGAGGAAGGCCAAGCTCCTTGCCCCTTTGCTCTCCCATCCCGTTGCGGCTGCGGGAGCCCATTAATTCCCTCTTTGCCCCTCCCCAAAAAAAAAACTCCACAAAATCAGGGTTACCTGCATCCCCTGTGCCTCAGTTTCCCCTCTGGCACTCACCAGCGTCACGGGGTGACTGGCTCTCACTCCCGCAGTCCCGGTAAGCCCCCGAGCGCAGGACTTTGCTGCGGATGGCTTTTTTGCGCACCAGAACCGGGGAGCAATAGGGGTTCCCTGGGCGCCAGGCACCAGCTCTGCCCTCCACCTCCGGCCGCCGCTCCTGGGGTGTGGATGGGGCTGTCAGGGGGGGTTTAGGGGCTCTTGCCGTGTGAAACATCAGGCAAAACAGCATGCAAAAAAAAATACTGTGCAAAAACTTCCACGCTGAAAAAAATGCAGAAAAAAAACGCAGTGAAGAATTCCATGAAAAAAAAAAAAAAAAAGCTGTGCAAAAAA
>JANHGN010002954.1:0-11066 GCA_024605025.1 Megaceryle maxima | reverse complement strand
TGCTAACTTCAGAAAGTTCTGTTAGTTAGAAGTACTGAACTGAAAAGTAAAATCACTGCACAGAATTAGTTCTGTTTTCACTCAAACCAGGACAACTGTATATGTCCCTGTCTCATTTTAATGTACATGTCATTGCTCCAGCAAACTTTATTATCAACCTTAACAAATTTTTCTGTTCTCAGAAATATATATTTTAATACATAGGAATACAAATGCAAATGACTGTATTGATTTAAGAACTGCATTTAAGTATAAACCTGAGTCTATCCCTTAATCCAGACTCATCAGTGTTGGATACAAAACCATGCTGGTGGTTTGAGAGGAATGTCAGGACGAAAGCTTAGATTTGTGATACCTTTTGGTGTGATATCAAATACATACCCAGAGGAAATGTGAGCCATTACCACAAGCCTACATCATAGGTTTGATATCTGGGGACAGTCAGTTTCCAAAAATGTATGAGAGACACTTCTTATAAAGGTTAACGATGTATCTCTCTCGTACTTGGGGCATACAATTTTGTAACTAATGTGTGGGATATCCTACAAACTATAGATAACACTAGCTTCTGACATTTTCTCCAAGCCCAGTGACACAGAACTATATTGTTGTCCACTGAAGTTCATCATGCTAAAGTGGCATGCAGATGTATGTGGAATAGATACACAGATTTCTATCTGTTTTAAAGCTTATACATCTATCAGAAATACAATCTGGACTCACCTCTGGCTATTTTTTGCCTTCAGCTCACAGCCTGAAGCACAATAATAAACACACATTAACAAAATGGGCAAGAAACAGACGTGACTCTAGTACCTTCTGCAACGTCATGTTTGTAGTTCATTATTCTAGGAATTTTGAGATTTATTAAGCAATATCCAGAGAGATCTACTGTGTTTTCACACAGCTAACACAATTAAATATTAAAGGAAAATATATCATTTAGCTGAAATAGAAACCTTCATGTAAGTTAACTTATTGATATCGAAAATATATCTTAACATTCTACTTGTTATTTTTCAGTGAATAAAAATTGACTTACCTCTACATTAAAAAAAATGTATTAAAATTATAAACTCATATCACATTACAATCATAATAGAAATTAATTTGGAAAACAGATAGTAAAATGTATCACTATCTGTATAGGCAGTACATTTCTCTGCAAAAAGATTAATGGGAGAAGGGCAAAACTTGCTACAGACCTTTGGAGGGGAAAATGTTCATGAGGTAATGCAAAAAGCTGTTCTGAGATACCTGTGCATATACATCATTATAAGGGAATTTAATTTAGATGTTCAATATGAGAGTCAAGCTCTGTGAAGCTCTTTGGATCACAACAGCAGCAATTAACAAATACACTGTTGGCAGTCAAATTCATCCCACAGGGCACAAGTTCAGAAAAAGCACAGATCTTCCAGCTATTTTACATTTCACTTTTAGTGACCTAATTTTTGAAATTCACTTTAATTGGTATCTGAGTTTATCTTTTTCACTTAAGAAAGCCTCAGTACTAAGCTTGGAAAGTGTAGGTCTGCAAAATCTGTAAATCACAACATTTTCATTTGTCCAACACTGCAGTTTTGACAGATCTCAATAGGTACCTTCTCTTAGGTCAAATTAAGATTACAAGTGCTTCCACCTACATTAGCTACTGGGACTTTCTGTTGTCTAAGCACAACAATGAAGCTATAAAGTTTTGCTGTCATATCCTGTGTAGTGAATGCACAACTTTGGTGCCTGGGATGAATTATCACAATTAGTAAGTTTTCTCTCACAATAATAAATTCTAAACCGTTTAATACATCAATCTTAAATCATTAATTTTAGGTATTCTGTCACTTCAACTAAGATGCTATAGAAAAATAGAGGCAAAAATTTTCTTTTTCTGAAGTTTATTATAGAAAATACTTTTTATTTGTAAACCAATTAAAACAAAAGGCAACACTGAAATAATCCAAACCACCATTTTATTTAAAAGAATTTGTCAAGGAGCATTTCTGTTAATTTTTTGTTTGCCATTTAAATTTTAGTCAAGAAGAACTTTAGCTTCAAAGATTTCTTTCAGCTCCTTCTTCCCCCTTACACTAAAATAAGGGAAAAGAGAAAATGATAAATTGTTGTAGCAATTTTCCAGTCATATGACTGGTGGGAAAAAAAAAGTTCAGCACTCCTGAAAATTTATAAGTACTTCTCCTGATATTTTTATGTATTTAAAAAAATCCCTGCATGCTGGGTAAGAGCAACTGGTAAAAGCAGTGTCTATTTTATAACACTCATAGGAATGTTGTGTCTTTTAAGGAAGACTATCTTACAATTCAGGCTTTGACTATAACAGTATTGATATGCCAAAGTCATATCCTAACCCCTCCACAGACAATACCCTGAACATCTCTTGAGTATTGACTGCCTATTGTGCTGATGTGTGCAAACTGTGATGATGGCTAGTCAAAATTAATTAAAAAAAAGAGAGACAGGACAAAACCACAGCCTGACCTGATCAAGGAGACAAGAACAAATCCTTGTTAGGGAAAAACTGCACAGATGTAATTAACTATCTCAATGTTATTGTGCTTACTATGTAAAAAAAATAAGGAATCTGATTTAACTTTTAGAAAGATCAGTCAAGTCAACAGAATACAGAATGAACATCTCAGAGGAAGTTCTCTGCAAGAGGTAGCAATGTCTCACTGGAATGGTACGGAAAAACCTGGAGTCAATTCATCAGTTTTGCATAGCTGGGCAATTACAACCAACACAAGTTTTAGAAAGGAGATACTGTGTATTGTCACTGGTATCAAACAAGTAAATCTTTTTAAAAAAACCAAAATGAGGCTTTAATCAGAAAATTGACACTTCAATAATTTTGCTTTTGCAAAAACAATCCAAAGTCTTTGTATTCCATGGAAAAGAAACAATGGCAAAGTCTCAAAAGTTGCTGCTAAATTGAATTATTCTCCGAACTTCTCTGCTGATGAAGGGAGAGGAGGTTATTTTGACTCAAACAAGATCACAATGATATATTTTGGAATAGAAAACACATTAATGATATTTACAAATTTCTTCATTTTAGAGGTTTTGAAGTCTTATTTTTGAAGAAAAACCCTGTTCTGCATCCCAGCATTACTTTTCCTTTGGGCACTTTCTTACAACCCTGTGTGACATGAGACGTCAAGAATGGAAAGGAAAAGCAACCTGAATTAACTTAGTATAGCCAATTATGTCTCTTCTTAGTGCATAAATAATGACATTGCTGGGGGGGGGGAAACAAACAAACAAAACCCAAAAAACCCAAACAACAAAACACAAACATATTCTGCTAATGCTTTAGCAGGCTCAAGTCCTCTGTTAATTACCAGCATCACTCACCTAAAGTATGTATGTTTACTTCTCCCACAAGTCTGAGAAAAAAAAAAGTGAGGAAATAATAATATCTCCTGGAGTTGTCAATAGGACTTACATCCAACAGTGGAAGAATAACTTCCTACAAAGCTTCATCTTTTCTGTAAACACATGACTCTTACTCTTTTTGTCAGAACTGATGTTTGTGCTGTCAGACTTCTTTTAGCATTTCAGTGATAAAGGCCCTAATTACTGCTTTCCATTCTGTTCCTAAGATCAGGACTTTATGTACACCACTTCAAGAGAC
This sequence comes from Megaceryle maxima, assembly GCA_024605025.1. Classification (NCBI taxonomy): domain Eukaryota; kingdom Metazoa; phylum Chordata; class Aves; order Coraciiformes; family Cerylidae; genus Megaceryle; species Megaceryle maxima. The sequence goes on along the minus strand of JANHGN010002954.1, from coordinate 7,417 downwards.
AATACTGAACTCTGTTGGGTATTCATATGTATTTGTTGCACTCTTCTACTGTGGCAGTAATTGTACCTGCTGTTTCTTTGTTGCTATGACCTTTCAGTTGTCCAAAATTAGTCTAGATAAGGCTGTGCCTCTGGCACAAACAGTACTTTCGATAACCCATTCCAAAAGGGCAGTGCCAAGGTAAGGCACAGCAATGGCAAACCTGAAAGAAGCCACAGACAGAACAGCCTTTTATGTTAGTTGACAGATAACTAATACATAACTTGATTTGAGGAGACTGTAGGAGAAAGTTTTGCTGAATAATGATTTAGGAACCTAGAAGTCACTGGAAGTACTTTAATGATAGAAAAAGAAATAATATACAAAATTATGAGCATTTTACATATTATTTGCTTTATTATTTGCTTATGGCATCTCATATAACCATTAATTATCTTAATAAATAATAATTAAATTAAGCATCACCTGCCTCAATATGTTTTTTCTTTTAATGTCAGGGATCTTAATGTTGCAGTTCTCTTCATAAAAAGAGGGTGTGTTTATTACTAGTAGTTGTCATATTTAAGTAGTTTTCCTTTCAGGAGTTTTAGGAGATGTTGTTCATCAGGTGCTTTACCATAACAGTTTAGGTTTGGTTTAACCTATTTATATTACCTGTTTTACTTCCAGAAGTTATCATGATAGAGGAAAATCATCCGAATGAAAAATAAATTTTTTTTTGTTCCCAAAACCAAGTGCTACCATTTGCCTTTCTTTGAAATACTGGAGGATAAATTGATATAGCAAGACTTCTAAGTGAAATACTGTGAAAGTGCTCTTGAAACCTGGTTGGGCTGTCAGACACCATGAAAAAGACCTCTGCAACTTAATAATACCCGAGTATGTGTCTTGGAGTGTCTCAGCACTTTAGATACATGGTTTTCTTTTCCTTAAACTAGAATTTATACAGTCTAATGCTTCTAAATTTAGATAACTGGTTCTAATTTAGACTGGTGTGTAGGAATTATCCCATGCTGACTCAAACTACAATTGTGGAAGTTACATATTAAAGAGATATTATTCTTATCTTGAGAGGGCAGATATCAAAAACAACAGGAAATTTATGTCGATTAATACTCCAGGCACATGAAAAGCAATTGACAGGAGTGGAAAGCATGTACAGTAGATAAAATATTGGAAAAAAACCCATATAAAAATATAAAAAAACCTTTTTATTTTTTCTTCTCATTTTGATACTAAGTTTATAATGTTAAGAAAACAAAACCTCAGTATTAATGCAACAGACAACTCCCAAACCACTTAATATAACAATAATAAAGAAGATCACTGAAGAAACAAGTACACTGTATATGTGTTTACCTGCAACACTGTGATGAGGTAACTCTTCCTCTCAAGCATTCGCTCTGTAAGCTAAAGAAGCACAGCTCCCTCCTCTTCCCCTCATACATCACATGCTTCAGCTCCCTGAACATCTCACTTGTACTCACATGGACACAAAACTAGATATGGAATGCAAGATAGTTCCACCAAACTGCTGAGAACAGGTGAATAATCTTTTCTTTAGCAGTCCTGTCTATGAACTTGCTAGTTAAGTAGGTAGCCTTCACTGCTGCAACAAAAACACTGCGATGCATGTCCACCTTGCTGTCTATCTGCCCCTGTGCCATTCTTCTCTGTGGATGGCTACCCACCTTGTCAGCCACTATAGCTGTAGAGTTCCATGAACTTGTTCTGTCACAGCATTCCCCTCTAGATTATCTTTCCAGAGACTTCTATGAGGCTGCCAAGCCTGTATGTTCCTACATCCCCATTATGCCATCACACCTGCCATAATGTTTGCAGTTTTTCAGTCATTAGGCAGCTTCCCCAAATGCAAAAACCCTTCAGAAATGATAGATTCTCGCAAGCTAAGGAAAATAATGAATTTCTTCCCTTCAAATTCTTCCCTTAGGAAGACAAAGAATATTACTAATACTAATTCTGATCTGGAATAATCACCTTCCACTATCTATCAGAGACTTTCAAAACCCACCTGGCTCAGTTCCTGTGTGGCCTGCCCTAGGTAATCCTGCTCTGGCAAGGGGGTTGGACTTGATCTCCAGAGGTCCCTCCTAACCCCTACCATTCTACGAGTCTATGATTCTATTTTGCTTAACACATGATGTTAAAGTGAACAGTCTACATCTGTAGCTTAATGGAACTTTTTGACAAATTCTATTCACCTCATGCAGAACATAATTTACAGAACCTCAGGTAGACAAACTAGCCTTGGAATGTAGGTTATAGCTTTTCATAATTCCATCATATTATGGCGAACATGCGATCAGGTGTGACTTGTGCAGATTAATTAATGTGTCTAGCTGGTGACTGTTGTGCATGGAAATTTTGTACCTGAAGTAACCAGGATGAAAATCTGAAATAATTTATTCTGGATAGGAATACAAAAGCAGAACTGTCAGCTAGTAGGCTGGGTACTCCTAGGTGAATAATTAATTTAATGATGACGGTACTGTCTTAACTTATTTTCAGTATGTTGCTGGGATGAAATCCTACTCTAAGTTCTACTGGATGACTTTTTCCTGCTACTTCTTACACCAGGACCCTCAAAAGTAGGCTTTTCAGTTGTAGAGAGGAGAATTTTGAAGATTGTGATTAAAGGAAGAGATCAAATGCAAAAATATTGAGGAGGATAGAGGAAAGTGAATGTCACATTTTTAAAAAAAAAGTTGTCTTCAGCTTTTGTTTTAAACCCTTGAAAAACTGGTGTAAGAGTCATTTGAAATAGTAAGGGTTGAAGAAGATGTATGTGAATAAGCCATTTTCATTCCTTTTATGAAGTCTTTTGTATGTATAACAACAAAACTGAAAAAAATATGATGATTTAATTATATTTACAGATGAAATACAAGAAAATACTTTCCCCCTGGAAAAATGAGAGTTGGAGTGAGTGTGTATAGATTCACAGGTACACACATAAACATACATAATGTTTGATTACAAAAATTCTTAAGTGACTACTTGAAACCATTCAAATACTAACTTGGTCTTTTTAGTCTTAATTCATTAAAATGTGCATGAATGCAATTGCTAAAGATGCATCATGAGTATGTCTCCAAAATGGTGCTCATACATTATATCAACAAACAAAAAGAGAGGATGTGGGCTGTATTTTTAGAATAATGAACATAATGAAAGGTTAGGTCTTTTGTTGCATTGCTTTTGAAATACGTAATTTGTTACAAGTTCTATTGTCTGTGAAAACAATCCCTACTGCAACTCTAATGTGTTTTTTTAGTATCAAAAAATATAAAAGCACATCAGAATACATCATGTACAAACCATGGCATTAAACAGATTAGAAAACTAAATGTCATACTGTAACATGACCATTTTTTTTTCAGTTAATTTACAAGAAAGGCTGAAGAGCTCCGCAGGAAGCACTTTTTCCAAATATGCTCCCTGCAGCTAAAATACCTCACGTACCTTATTGTTCTTATGGGGGGGGGGGGGTGGGGGGTGTGTGAGAGGATGTAGGGGTAGAGGAAGAAAAATACCCCTTGACTAAAGTAATACATTTAAAGCTTATGTGGATTTTTAAGATGACTAAATTATTTCCATGTGAAATTGTGTATTGCAAGAACATTAAAAAAAAAAATTAAAAATCACAACCGTTTTACCTATAAAATACTTCTGTAATCTACCATTAAAGAGTTTGTACTGCAGTTGTACTAAAACATTTGTAATTTTATGAATGCTTCAATTACCAGTAAACTTTATATTGAATTACTGTTAAATTGCATTTTCTTCTATGTCCCTCTCTGACACTACATTTCTGCTAGTACCATTGAGAAAGAAGGATGCTGTACAGTTCACTGTAGCTACAAAGAGGCTGTTTTGGTTTATTTACTAAGAAACCTTTTGGAATTTCAAATAAAGTTTGCAGCGGCATCTGGAAGATTTAAACAGGATTCTGTATACTCTTGAAGAGACTTAAGTAAAAGGCCATCAGTCTTCTTAATTAAGACTTTTCATATAAGTGTTGTCTGAAATCACCTTTGCTGCCTTTCCAAGCTCTCACCTGAATCTAATTAAGCTCCTTGGAACATTAACCTGGCTTTTTCCTCATGATTCATCTCATTAGGAAAAGAGGTAAATGTCTTGCTTTTATATGCTATTTTATAATAGCAGTACCCACTCCTTTTTAGCCTTGGACAATTAATCACATCAACAATTAAGATCACTCTTCCAATAATCTAATAGCCTGGCTGAGCAGTTATCAAAAAGTATACTGTAGTTCTAACCTAGGTACTTAAGACTTCCAGCAGAAGACCTATGTTCCCAATACAAAATCAAGTATTTAGGCCACACCATAATCTGATCTGGAATACATGCTGCCCTGGCCAGCTAATATACAGTATGCATTTGCATTTTGAGAAATAGTATGGAAATGCTTTCTCAAAGCTCAAAAGAAGAGGAGCATTGCATTGTATTGTTGTTGGACTCACACCCATTTTCTTCCCTGGCTCTTTTCCTATGCTGTTGGTTGGAAACACAAAACAGTTGAAACTGCAGAGCTTAACACAGCTGATAAACATCTTGTGACTAGGATAGATGTGGAGGATGGGTGAAGACCAGGTAGTCTGTATTCTCACTGGCATCCAGGAGTGTGGAATGCAGTGAAGGCTGCTTATCACATTCTCATGCTTAGAACAGCAGTTAACCTGCTTCTTGCAGAAGCTACCAAGGAAGTCATAAATGTTTTGTGCCACTGCAAAGGATGACCACCAGAAACAATGGTTTGATCACGGTCCCACCACCACACTTTTCTCAACAGAAGTGAACAAGGTACAAATATTATCCCTATTCCGGATCTAATCTGTGGCATGAGAATTTGACAACAATTCATAGGGACAGATCAATGGGTTTGTTCTGCTCGCCCTGCCCAGAAGGGATGACTTTTGGTAACAATTGTGGCCTCAGATACACCAAATGTTTTTTTCTAGGAGATTCCAACTGTGAATACAATTACGTGGTTTAGAGCTATATACCAGTTTTGCAATTTATAGATTAAGATAAATGAACTATAAATAAACCGTTCTGTTAGTGCATTAGACTGCTTCTTGTGAATGGAACTGCCCTACAGCAAACAGGCTGTTCATGCATCTGGTGTCAGACCTATAGCCACATATCTATTAAGAGGTAAATCCAGCCACCCCTAGGCCCTCTAAATCTCTGAGGACTAGCTAGAATGTCAGGGAATTAATCTCTTACTGAATTTATCACTGCATTCAACAACTGTATCATGGAAATTAGATAGGCTCATTTTTTCCTACTTCCTTGTGTGGCTATGCAAAGACTAGAACAAGTTAAACCCTATATATATATATATGTTTGGGGTTTTTTTGTTTGTTTTGTTGGTTTGTTTGTTTGTTTGTTTGGGGGTTTTTTTTGGTTAAAATTTTACTTCTTTTTTCAACAGTAACTACGTAGCCAGCTAAATGATAAAACATAATTACCTCCTTAGTTGTTACTAAACAAGAAACTGTAGCCAATCTGAAGAAAAAAATAAAGAAAAATTTTGGACCTTGTCAAAAATACAATAATACAGGGCTGAATGAATGCTACTCTTTAGAGTTTGATAGCTGAATGAAAGAAACAAAAACTAACATAATTGGTTATTTTTTTTCCAGCAGTAAATTTGTTTCAGGTCTAATGAACACAGTATCACACAGGGTGTGGCTTGTTTTTAGACAAGAAAAAACTTCTAGATGAAAAGGATGATGTAGTAATTTTATTTCCCAATCACCTGCACAGAATATTTATTCTAACACAGGACATGTGAATATACACCACCCAGAAAATTCTGTTTTGAATCAGGGAAAGAGCAGGCTGGAAGCAAAAGTCTTTCGCCTTGTTCCTAGTTCTAAGGCAGTTGTCCTAACTACAAGGTGATGAAGCCATTCTAACAGCTCAACAAGTGAAATTAGCTGAACAGAAAAGGAACAGCCTAACCAAAGGTATGTGATGGCATAACTAGCAGATAGTGAGGACATTCTGCACAGAAAAAAAGGTTAGTTCAAAATAGACAACTGGAATTTCTTGCGGCCATTTGTAAGCTGGCAGATAAACAGAAAACTGTCAAGCCTTGTGGTGTGACCCTTACTTTTACAAAAAATTCAAGTAGTCTCAGATGGCCTAATATTCTGTTTATCAGTGATTAAATGGTTTGCCCCTCAGTCTTCGACTGGTTTACTAGCAAGAGAAAATACTTTAACTTTTCCATTGAAAAAAATGTAATGGATAAATCACCATTCTCAGACTAACCTATTAATGCCAGGAATAGCTGCAATAGTGCTGACAGAATTTTTATAAACTTACTGATGAACATCTTGGTTATAAACATCTTGATTTATATTGGGTATTTAACAATCTACCAGGCATCCCAATTATAACAAAACTAGCAAGCTTTTGTTCCAATAATCTCTGTCTTCACTAATTCAGAAAGTGTTCTAAAGCAGAGGTATTTCCAGCTGATTATATGAGACCTCTTCAATTAGATATGGTTCTCAATGTTAAAAAAAAAAAAATGTTGGGAAAAAAAACACAAGACAAACCAAAGCAAACAAACAAAAAAGACAAAAACAAAACCAAAAAAAACCCAAAACCAACCAAAAGAAAACTAAAAAAAAAAAAAAAAAAAAAAAAAAAACCAAACAAAAAAAAACCCCAACACAACAAAAACAAAAACAAAAGAAACAAACAAACAAAACCATGAAAAAACCAACCACCAAAGCTTGATGATTTACTACCCAGGCTTACTTTAAGTCCATATTAAAGCATGAGCCTTCAGGTTTCTTAATTATAATTTTAAGAACTTATATGCATCAATACTTGTAAGATAAAACTGTTATCTTGCATTGTTTTAACACAAAAGCTTTGGAGGGGGAAGTTCTAAAATAAACATAAGTTATTTGCATTTCCAAGTTGAGTGGGCAAAATGGTTTTACAATTCATTACGCATGTCAATCCAACTAGAGGCTATGAGGCAAAGGAATAAATACCTAAGCTGTTCTCCAAGCCAAACTGCAATTTCTTTTTTTTCCATGTTACGTCATCTTGTGATTGACAGACAAGAAATGGAAAGCAAGGATTTAAGGTGCCCCACTTAAGTGCAGTTCATAAAACACTTGTGTATCATTCCTCAATTATGTCCAAATAAACCCTCCCCAGGGACACTATAATGTAGACTTTTAAGTTAAAACATGACCTTGTGTGCTTCATGGGATCCACTATTTTCTTTATGTTCATAAATATCGGACTCAGAAGTCTAGAGACAGAAATTGTAATTCCAAATACAGTTAAGAAAATAGTAGCTATTTTGTGGTTTCTACAGCTAGTTTACACCAGTAAACAATAT
>JANHGN010002953.1:14640-27432 GCA_024605025.1 Megaceryle maxima | reverse complement strand
TCTGGGCAGCCTGGCACAGGCTCCCACACCCTCACACCAAGGAACTTGCTCCTCCTGCTCAGAGGGAACCTCCTGGGCTCCACTTTGTGCCCATTGCCCCTTGTCCTGTCACTGGGCACCACTGGCAAGACTCTGCCCATCCTCTTGCTCCTCACCCTTTAGATATTGATAAACATTGATAAGATCATTATTGGGATTTTACAACCATAATAAGCATGAGTCTTTACTAATGTATTTCTGAGCTCAAGTAGCTCCTTTCTTTATAATTTTCTCAGTTCTTGAATATATTTTTTATTCCTCACTCTTCTGCCTAAACTAATGATTTTCCTTCCATTCTGCTTGCTTTCTGGCCCTTTACACCCCAATTTTCTCTCTCTGGCAGTGATTTAATCTGAAATTATTAATTATTCTTTCTCTGTCATTGATCATGTGTTTGTTTTGATGGCAACCTGTTTATAACTAAGAATCAAGAAAGCTGGGTATATTGTGAAGCAATCATAGCAAAACTTTGAGAAAAAAGTCAAGTTTTGTTGTAAAAGTGGTAGTGTGGGAATGGATTATTATCCAATCAAAAAAAGAATTATTGCCTCCTTGTTTTGCCAGCACTAGGACAAAGTTTTTGACCAATCCCATGTTGTTCCAATTTGTGTTGATCCAACCAAAAATAAAAATTAAAATAAAATAATTTAAAAAAATTCATTTGACTGCTGATGGTTGTGTGATGTCATCTGACCCAGCTTTTTCAAACTTCTGGATTTAATCATGTTCATCCAACTTCACTCTGGAGGGTATATAAATCCTCAGTAAACACTAATATATATGCCCTATCCTTAGCTATTAATTCTGCTCAGAAATACCCTCTTCTTTTTTTTGGATCTGCCTGCATTAAACACCAAGGACTCAAAAGTAGAGAAACCCAGGTATGTGAGGGGGGAGCAGGAGAGAGACTGAGCAAGGATAGGAAGATATGCCTTAGAAAAGCTAAGAGAGGATTTTGGGATAAGTGGAAAATGTCTTGTAGCTACCAAGACATGCTCTGGCTTCCAGTGATGCCTTCAGGTAGACAGAAACAGCACTTTGACCATTCTCCTAGAACAAGTGGACTTGCCCCAAGGAAAATATTTACCTCCATCAAGCAGTTTTGGTTCCTACCTGGCTCAGGCTGCAAGACTCTCCATTTTTTTTTTCTCATTGCTTGGCTCCCTGGGAACGAGTTGCCACTACTCACAGGTCAGTTCTCTGCAGTCACTGTTCCTGGAATTGTTTCCCAGTGACTGCCTGTCTGTGTTATTTGACGCTGATGATATCAAGCTGTAATTACCAGCAGCTAAGGGCAGAAGGGACCAAGGCAATTTCAACGAAGGTTTCCAGCTACTTAAATGCAAAAATAAACAAAAAACCTCCTAGAATGAGAACTTTCCCAGACCTACTAATAAGCAGGTCTTATTACCTACTATTAATGAATCAAATAATAATGGCACCATACCACCTACAGAGCAAAAGCCTGATTCTCATCTTTGTGGGCAAAGAACAGGAAAAATGTTATTAAGAGGCCAAAAAGAGGAACATTGCTTGAGGTCGCACAGACCATTTGCAACAAGGTGGAAGATTGAATTTACAGTGGGAGGTTGACCCCTTGGATTAATTTTTATTGCTTAAAGGCCCCTCTCAGACAGTAGTTTTTAGTTGGGTTTGGTTTTGTCTTTCTTGTTGGTTTGAGGTTTGTTGTTTGTTTGTTTTTTGTTTGTTTGTTTTTAATTTTGGATCTTCAGACATTTTCCACCACAGATGAAGATGCCTGTTTATGAAGATGTCTGAAGATGTGAGCTTGAGTCATAATGCACAGAACCCTTTCAGATAGTCAGTGGGACACCAGGACTTTGCAAACACCAGGATGAAAAGCCCTGAAGTAGGATTTCCTCTCTGTATCTGCTGATCTCTAGGGGCTACAGGGAATCCTTAGGGTATCACTCCATTTCAGTAATGCCTTCAAAAATAGCCATTGTAGGAAGGATGAAAGTATTTGTGGAGGTAAGCCTGAGCTTTGGAAGCAGTGTCAGTGGTTGGAGGCCAGGCAGAAATGACCAAGGCAAGCACAGCAGGAAGTCTTAGCTAAGCGAGCACCAATTCACACCTGTTGCCTGCAGTCTATTCACAGGAGCTAATAATAAAAACTTTGCATTTAAACGGAGCCCTTCATCCCTTGTGAACCCAAAGCACTCAGCAAATTACACACCCAAAGGTCATATCAGCTGGTGCTGAAATCCAGCCTGGCCATAACAATAGGAAGGAGGAAAAGTATGTCCAAGGACAACAGGGTAAATTCCCACTTATATGAAATATGCCTGGTGCTTTTCAAGGTCCATCCGGAGCAATCAGGAATTGGGATTGTAAAGCAGCTCAAAATACTGCAGCATGTTACAGTATGCTGATACTTCTCTGGTTTAACCCTTAGAAGAAAGAAAAGAGAAGTAGAAAGGAGGGGGGGGAAGAAAAAAGAAAAAAAAGTGAAACAGAACTAATGACACTACTTGAATTCAGTGCTATGGTTCCAGAGAGTCTACACATTTTAAATCTGTTGCTTAGCCTGTTAAGCCATCCCCTCGAACATGCCCTTTCTGTGGATTAGGTGCGCAGTTTATTCATTGTTTCAAGGCAATGAAATGACTCATATTGAGTCTGTTCCCAGGAAATCTTGCCAGGTGAGGGAGGGTGACATTTACTAGGGGACCTGTTAATTGGAATCTACTGTAATAATACAAACAAAACAGAAAACTCAAGTTCTTCTGCATGGTCCAAGCCTTATCATTCCATCTCTGGGCAGCATTTCATATCTGTGAGCAAGACACAATGAATCTGTTCCGCTGTGCAACCCTGAACAATCCTCTTTCACAGGTTGTGCACCTTAAACCAGGACAATAAAAGACCAAAGGAGTTCTGAAATGGCATATTAAATGGCCTTGGGAGGGGAAGGGGAAGACGTAATCTCTCACGTTCTCCCAGTATACAAAACCAAACACTTGTACCTTAGAAAGTCAGCTGCACACCTCTGCTGACTAGGAGCAACTCTATCAGCAGCCAGTATAGCTCCAGCTGCTGCCAGACAGCTAATGATGCATGCATCCTACTATTTCTGCTTTGTAGATGGGTTTCCTACATCATCTGGTCTGAGACACATCTGCAGAGTGTCACCAGGTAATGGCAGCTGAAGATCCAGCTTCCATAGAGGAAGGCATCTTTCTCAAGTTTTGTGGTCAATTCTGCTGGACCAGGAAGATACCTCAGCTGTCCTAGGATGTATCAAATGCACTAGAAACCTGTACTCAGGAACCTTCAGATGTTTACTTCGTGGTGAGCTGAATCACTTTTTAGACACAATTCAGTTGCCTTGACATTGGAGCATCATGCGATTAACAATTGGTCATGGTTGTCCCTCTTTGCCTACAGCTGCTGCTCCAAGAGGTAGAGGGTTTCCCAATAATCCTGTTTCCTATCTGCTACCCACAGATGGATGTCTTGAATACTCTAGGGTCTCATGTAACATAAGGTGCTTACCTGTGGGCAGCTGAATTGAGTCTCCTGTTGACAAGATTGACTGCCTCTTCATTGACAGTGGTGGGAGGTTAGACACCAGCAATACATTTACACTCCTACATGTGGATGTCTAAATTTAAGTACATAATTTCTGAGCCAAATGTTATCCCTGCTTGACTTGAGAATTTGCAGTTGTAGCTATTCTTCCTGTCTTATTTTTCTGTGTTCACTGATGGGCTCTGTCCAGATGCTAGGTTTAGTTCCACACCAGGAATGGCTGAAACTTCATTACTCTGTATTAAATGACTTGCAGTCATTTGTTCAAATATTGAAGATCAGCAGAGCATCTCCAGATTTCATAACAGTGACCATCATGACTTGAGCTAACTGAGCTATGTTGGAACAATCCTCATTATCAATACAGGCTGGGGGATGAGGTGATAGAAAGCAGCCCTGCAGAAAAGGACTGAAAAATCATCTGGGGGCCTTGGGAGGAAGGTCCTATAGGGTTTATGGCATCTCATCATGGATTCCAAATCAGGACTTTGAGCCTGCTTCCCGAAGGCTGTAACTCATTGGTAATTGATGCTCTGGTCATTCTGTCTGTCAGCTCAGGTGTAAGCAGATGTGAGGAGTAACTGCATCACTTTCTGGTTCACTCCTGGCTATGGGAGCTGGCACGCTAGCAGGTAGCTACTTAGAATTGGGCCTACTAGATGCCAAATGTTGGGTTAATTTCTCTAAATCATAGCTACATGAAAATCCACCCCCTAATTTAAGCCAGTTATTTGTCTTCCCAAGAAACAGGTATACACCGACACCTGCACGTGTCAGGTTTTTCTGTTACATGGCTAGAGTCACAAGTGACATTTTGAAATTATCTTCCTGTTTTGCTGTAGACAGAAGCTAGAAAAATAGCTAGGATTATATAACTAACTCATACGTGTCTGCAGTTTGGAGAGACAAACAGGAAAAAATGTTTCTTCTGTCTGGTGGAAAAAAAGAATGAGCAGTTGAGGATGTCTGCTAAGGTCAACATATCAGGCCTAATGATTTGTTTGCTCAAGAACTTACAGAAGACACACATTTTATATCCTGAATGAAAGTTCATTATACAGAGAAAAAAACCCAACAACCTTGTTTTAGGTGAAAATAGTATATAATTCTTTCAAAATATTTTTATGTCAAGAAGTATTTCTTAATGTGTGTAATCTTATGCCTTGCAGAACAGAATCTTTGGGATTGCACTTGTTTACCTTGTTTATGCCTTACAATTTATTTGAATAATATAGTTTCAAGAAGTTTAGTCTTGGTTCACAAGCACGAAGGAAAGAAAAAATACACTTCTGGTATCAGCCTGTTCCAGTAGTTAATCCCTTTCCCTGTGAACCTGCTGAATTTCTATCTTCTTCCAAGAAGGAAGTAGAAATATCTATATTTTTCCGATAGCAAATTAAAAACCTCCATTCGTGGTTTCTTACATGATACTTCATGCAAATACATTTTCTGGTTCAACTGTTTGATAGAAATATTTGCAATCCCATCCAGCGAAGACCCAACACTACAAGGTATCATAATTGTGGCCCTTTGACCAGCTCCATTTAGAAGTTAACTTTGAAGATCAAATAGAGAATGATGATAACTAAAACAAAAAATAAATATTAGTGCACCAGAAGATCCAGTCCTTCCAATACAAAAAGGTCTTACTGATTTTACATGTTTGGTTTGTCGCTGATGCTACCAAAATGAATGATAGGAAGCAAAGAGAATGTGCAGCCCAGCTAAAAATGAATGTGGTTGTACCTAACTATACAGAGCACGATACAGAGGGAGAGACACAAATCAAAGCAGAGAGGGAACTCCCAGAGCTTTGCAGAAATCTTCAGCCAATACCATTTGCCACTGTAGGAAAAAATAAAAATGAAGAAAAAATAAAAGTCCCCTTCTGCCATCTGGTAGCAAATTACAGAGCATACCAATGCTGGAAGCCAACTTACATCTCCAACTCCACTTCACAGCCAAAACCACAGGGGAAAAAAAGAAAATCCTGATCCCAAAGCTAAAGGCTTCTTTTACTGATCCATCATATCTTTGGGAGTTATTCATATCTCACCAAATTTAATAGGCTTGTGCCTCTGCTCCATCCTGTTGCCCTCCCTTTATTCCTGAGCTGCAAATGCACCTTAGGAGAGACAGAGAAGTGAAAGTGAGGGAATCCATCCCAGACAGAACTGGGCAGAGAATAACAAGCTTTCCGGAATGAAAGTGAGACAGCTTCTGCGGTCAGCAAAACCACCACCGTCTAAAGAGACTGCTCTGAATCAATCACAGCCCAGCAAGATGAGAAAAGAAGGCAGCTCTTTCAGCATAAGGCAAGTTGAGACATCAGTCTGGTCTCCACTGTGCACTGCACAGAAATGAAGCCTTTGCCTACCCTCTCTTCTCCAGTGGAGACACCGTTCAGTGCATTGCTTTACCCATAAAGCGGTAATGTTCCTCTCATTAGTGGTTCCCAAGGTGCCAGAGGAACTCCCCTAAGTTTCTAAAAGAACTAACCCACGGACTGTGGAGTGCATGTATCTGTTCTAGGAGGTACGTGGGTATTTGGAGTCACACAGCTGGAGGAAAGAAGATATGTGAGATCTGCTGAATTTCACAGGTGAGCAGGGAGAACTCACCTGGAAGCTGGAGAAATCATAGGTGTGATTCATCTGAGCAAAGGTGAATCAGCACTGGAGCTGATCACCCAAGGCTCTCTTTACAAATAAACATTTAAGGTGGGATTCAGTTGTGCAAACACAGCTGTCTGCTGCACTTTGGACACCTCTCTGCCTCAGCCATAGGTGTCTGCTCCAGAAAGGACCAGATCTCCTGTGCATCCTATGTCCTACCTGCCAGCCCTGTGTAGATGTCTTAAAGCCCTAGGTGGTCTCCAGTGGTCCTAGGTGTCAATGTTTATGCAGGTGAATCATGCCTTTAGAGAGCAGCTCTTCTTCCTCCCTCAAAGGTATCGAGGGGCTAATTCAGCTGTCTAAGTGTGTCTAATAGGATTTGAGATGTCTGAAATAATTTTACTTTGCTTCCACCTGCAGCTCGAGCAAGAGACAAGTCTCTTGCAGTTGTTATGTCACATCTGGCAGAGCTGTGCAGATGTATCAGATGCCCTCAAGCATCTCAGTTGGCTCAAGTTGTGCACCTAAATTGAGTTACTAAAATCTTTCTTAGCAAATGTGACATCACAGAATCATAAAATCAGTTTTGGTTGGAAAGGACCTTGAAGATCATCTAGTTCAAGCATTAAATCTTCCATTAGTTCAAGGTCTGAGCTAGCAGCTTGAGATGTGGGTGTCTAAAATGAGTATGTCTACTGTTAAATGAAATGTGACTCAGCCTTTTTGTCCAAGGAGAGAAGATTTATCCCATGCAACTTTAGGGATAGTGTTCAGTTCACAGACTGAGTCTCCTAAATTTAGGTTCAACATGCAGGCATCTCCTTATGCACTGCCAGATAGAGTCTAGATTTAGTTGCCCAAACTGGTGTCTCATCCAGAGAAGAATCAATCTCCAGACATCCACATGAGACTAAGTGTGACACAGAAGCTATGGGAGATCTGTCTGGTTTTGGAGTGAAGATAGGAGGTTTATTTAGGTACCCTATGGTACTCTGGTCTGAGACATGAATGTGGGGGCCTGAAAAAAGCTTCTGGTTGTGAGATCATGGAAGATACAGCTTGTTGAGGTCGTACCATCCTGTCCATTTCCTCAAAGTCATGAATGGAGTGACCAGAGCTTGTCATTTAGACAGCTGACAAAAGAAATTGACTCCTCCATACCTGAAATGTAAGCTGAGACGAGGCCATTGTGCAACAGCATGGAAGTAACATTACAAGTGATTTGCCAAAAACAAATAAAGAAAAAATTAGTGCATTTTTCCCTCCTACTTCTTAATGCTGTTGACAGCAAGCCAGAGATATATTCCACTTGCCATTTAGTGGGAAAATTTTTAGAATTCTTTTTTTTTCTTTTCAAACTGGGAAAAGTTTCAAGCTAAGGAACACCAGCTTAGGCTCTCAGAAGCCACATCAGGCCTCTAAATAAAATGCCTTATTTCAATTTCTTCATTTCACTTTGCCTAGTCATAAGGAGGAGTTTATTTCCATAGTCCCGGTACAAATACTGAGATCCTTCTCTGCTGTCCCTTCCAAACTTCCAGTACAACATTAAAGGTCCTTTGTCTGATGTGAATGTAGATGCCAGAGGGTGAATGCTGCTCCTACCATGTTCCTATCATCCACTTAATAGTAAAAAAGTCCAATGAACCTTTGACGTGCACAGTCATGTAGGGATTTGGCTTCATGCCTCAACAGCATAGTTTTTCTAGAATATTGCTTTCCTATAGGCTCAGGCAGAAAACTAAAATCCTAGAGTTGCCAGGACTTCATCCTACATGCCACTAGTTTTCTTTGGAGGCTTCCCAGGCTCAACGAAACAAATTACTAACCTTATGAGAACTGATGAAACTCCAGCCAACTGTACAAAGTTACAACAGCAGCCTTCTATCAAAATGAGTAGCTTTTTTTAGGGAGTGCACTCATGAGCAAGTGTGTCTAGAAGGCTGTTGAGGCTCTGCGGTTAAGTATCACTTACCCTCTTGGTTTTAGCCAAAACACATCCTCATTTTGCGGAGATGCAACAGCAGCTCTCCCACTCTGTGCCATGGCTAAGTACTGGTGCCAGCAACATGAGCTGAGGAGTTGGCATCCCGCTCCAACATCATAGCGATTCATTTGGCTGCTGCCAAGAGAGAAAGTAGTGTGTGTACCCACACAGACATGAAAGGCTTGAATTAGTAGCTCTCTGCCATGCACCGGAGTAGGAAACTTACTGACGTTATAAGGGGAGAAGTCTCTGCATTGATAATGTCTCTTTCACTAAGGCAAAGAAAATCCGGCTTTTTAGTTTCAGACTTTGATAGAATGGATTGGTTGGGGGAAAGAGAAGGTCTGTCATCAGTGACAGACAGTCTCAGGGGAGTAAAATGTATCCAGTTCTGGGCTCCCCAACTCAAAAGAGACAAGGAGCTACTGGAGAGAGTCCAGCAGAGGCTCTGAAGATGCTGAAGGGCTGGAGCATCTCTGTGGCCAGGAAAGGCTGAGAGCCCTGGGGCTGTTCAGCTGCAGAAGAGCAGCCTGAGAGGGGAGCTGAGCAATGCTGAGCAAGAGCTAAAGGGCCCCTGGGGGGCAAGATGTTGGGGCCAGACTCTTGTCAGTGGTGCCCAGTGGCAGGACAAGGGGCAGTGATCACAAACTAGACCCCAGGAGATTTCATCTGAGCAGGAGGAGAACCTTGTTTGGTGTGAGGGTGTGGGAGCCTGTCCCAGGCTTCCCGGTGAGGTTGTGGAGTCTCCTTCTCTGGAGAGATTCCCAACCCACCTGGACCCTGCGCTGCTGGGCCCTCTGCTCTGGGTGACCCTGCTGGAGCAGGGGATTTGGATCTCCCTTCCATGCTGGGATTCTGTGATTCTCTGTTAAAGCAATTTTTCCAAGGTTAAATAGGGGATTTTAGATGTTGTATTTAAATTCTGACATTGTCTGCCTCTAGTTTTGGACCTGAAAAAAATAAAGGGGTGGTTTTATTAGCACAGAAAGTCCTGTGCACAATCAAGAGCTTTTTGTGTAAGCATGTTTGTGTGTTAGGAAGGAGGAAACATGATTAAGACAGAAGGGAAAAAGGAGAAGGAAGGAGACAGAATCAGTGTGGCCCATGGAAAGTCTAAAGCGTCACCTGCCCACACTACTGCATTCCTCCACAAAATGCTGGCCAAGCATCCCAGGGGTGTAGGATAATTGAAAAGCAATAGTGGGATGGTCTTTAGATGAGTTTTTAATATTTCCACAAAAGCTAATAAAGTCTGAATGGCCCTCCTGAGGCCTCATTTTATTGCCACAAATGCCCATTACATCCCTGGGAGAAGTAGCTCACACATGAAAGTTCCTTGTGAGTCCTTGTAAAAACAAATTCCTTCAGCCACCTCCTCACAGCTGCCAGAAACACCCATTTCCCCAGCAGTTCCCCACCTTTTGGTCTCCATGCCAGAGCACAGTAGCCACACTCAGCAAGAGAGCCACATGACTCCACCAAAATAGAAGAGTGGTATTTGTGGCCTCCTTCCTGCAGCACTTATGGTTAATAAAGATCTATGACATGTTATTTCTTAGGTAAATTTTTGCATTGTGAAATCTGTCAAGTTTTTCTGATGCAAAACCCCCTAATGATCTGCTTTTCCTGAGATAATGCTGATCATTTCAGCACCCTACACACTCCTTCTTCCTCTAGTGGAAAGAAATTTCTGGTGTCTGAACCCTTGGGAGTAACTTTTGTACTTCTTCAATTTTTTAATGATGGGAAATGATGATTTGACCAAGGTGACCCATAATTAAGGTGATCATCTAGCTGGGGCCAAAATCTTACATGTAGGAAAAAGGGCTGAGTAGCTTGATGTATTGTTGCACCCATTTCTAACTAAAAAACCCATAAGTGACTTTTGAATGGGTGTCAGACATCGTTTTTGTTCTCCCCTGAATCTCTTTTCTGCACAAAACCCACAAATCATGTCTGTAAGCAGCTGCAGAAACGTGTGCCATTTTCTGGTTGCATCTGTTTGCTCCTGACCTGCAGGTCCCAGGAAAAAAACTTTGTGCACTGTCATGGACCACACGTGTGATTTAAGATACTCCTCATTCTCACTCACTTTGTATAGGTGAGAATATCAGTAAATAATCACAACAGAGGTGACTTTCACCAGTGGAAGTTTTTGATACCTGGAAGTAGAGATAGAAATTTAAGTGCTTGTTCTCATTAGTAGCTAAAACCATATTAGCAGTGCTAGTGCTTGTTAGTGTTAATGTTGTACTAAATGGGCTTCTTTATTCCTAAAAATGAGAATAATATTAACATACCCAAATGTACAAGAATTAAAAGCCTGATGTGATACTTCTGGGAAAATTCAGAACTAGGCATTAGTTGTCTTCAGAGTTGAGCATTTAATTCAACAACTAATTTATTTGTGTGTTGTCCTATTCTAAAATGTTTAAAGGCATTATATATTTCAGCTCACTATTATTCCCTTAAATTGTTACCTATTTATTAAGCAAAGGCAGGAAAATATTACTAGTTATGCACAAATTCAGTTGAAGCACTAATCCAGTTTTTAGGTCTTAAAAATTGGTGCATGAGCTTTAAGGTATGATTTGCCAAGGCACATTATTTATCCACAACTGTGTGAAAGCATCACCTTGTTATCAACCCAAAAGGGGCATCTGTGTAAAGTTTCTTTTCCTCACATTACCTCTCAAGGCACAGGAACGGTGTAAATTAATTACACTTCCCAGGCATTCTGCCACTGAGATACCAGGGACAGAAACCCAGCCTACCTCTGTTTATCTAGCTCAGCATTTAAAAAGAAAATAGCATAATTTCACCAAAACAGGCAGGTTATTGAAAGCAAAAAAATTGAAAAGAAAATAAAAAGAGAGATAAAAATTGTGACCATAATCTTTCTCCGTAGTTTAGGGCTCTTTTTTATCACCAATCCTATACACTTCTGAGGTCAGTTCATCAATGACTAAACCTTTAGTGCCTTTGCCTCCCTTCATCACCTACTTTATACAAGGTGCCTTATAACAGAAACTGTTTCTGATAATCTTTGACTTGGGAGATCTGTCAAAAACACTGTTTTAAGCTTTGGGAAAGCACTTTTATGGAATGATTTATCAACCCTAAGACAGGTTTATATAGGCAAGATTGACTGCACTCTGAAGGTGAACATCTCTTGATTACAAGAGAAGTAAACATCACCAGCTTAACATGCACATCACAGGGGAGCTCGGTCAGAGCAATCTAGAAAGCTATTTTTGTAGTTAAAATAGGAAATTTTACTTCAGGTTGAATTCTGTACCTTTCTGAAGCAGCCTCTGAAGACCTGACAGGAAACCTTTGGCATTTATGATGGCACTAATCAGCTACATTTCAGCTACTGAATCAAAGCAACGAGTTCCTTCGATCATAAATGTACACTAAGGTTGCACTCATTTGGGTAAGGCCAGTGGAAAAGCTTGAGTATATTTGAGACATCCATATCCTTCCGTTGATCTACTTGAGGATGTTCCTGCTTACTGCAGTGGTTTTGGACTAGATGACCTTTGGAGGTCCCTCCCAACCCAGGGCATTCTATGGTTCTATGATAAGGCTAACATAACAAACTGTGCCTGTGTGAAGCAGCTGAAGGCCAGATGCAATCCAAGAATCATAGAATGGTTTGGGTTGAAAGGCACCTTAAAGATCATCTCGTTCCAACCCCCCTACCATAAGCAGGGATACCTCCCACTAGACCAGGTTGCTCCAAGCCCCATCTAACCCAGTCTTGTACACTTCCAGGGGTGGACCATCCACAACTTCACTGGGCTGGCTGTTTCAGTGTCTCTCCACCTTTACAGTGAAGAATTTCTTCCTAATATCTGATATACCTTCTTTCAGTTTAAACCCCCACAGGGCATCTACAGGCAAATCCCATCATTTAACTTTCTTTACCTATGAGCTGAACCTCTGGGTTTAGATGAAGTTAATCCTACCTCACATGAAGCATAAAAAAGCAAATCCTTTTAACTATTTTTGATCAAGTGAGACTCAGGATTTGTTCTGAGACTGGTCTTTGTGCAAAGTGGTGTGTTCTTATTTAGGTTTAAAAAACATCCAGTTGGCCATGCTGCTAATCTATATGCTCTCTGGGTAGAACAAATTTGATTTAAAGAACCTTTTAGTTTTCAAAGGTCATCTTTAATCTAGACTTGATAAATATACATACTAGAGTAGGCACATTCCTAATATTATAAGTGGAGGAAGAAGAAAATAGGATAAGAAAGCATAATGGCCCAATACAGCTTGTGGAAACAAGTTGAGGGAGGCAAAATCCATGTGCATGGGAATGTCAGGTGAAGGTCCAAGGACAAAAGGGCAATGACAAGACAACCATTTGGACAAGTGAAGATATGATACATGGTACATGGATGACATATCACTAGGGTATATGAAGATCAGTTTCCTGACAGCCCAGCACAATCACATGAATGTAGGCAAAAGATTTTAAAAGTTGCTAATTTTGAACAAGGAAGAGCAGAAAGAAGAGAGGAGTCATATAAGGATTAGGTAATACCAGGGAGTATTTCAGAGTTCTTGCATCAGAATATTTGTTATTTTTTA
>JANHGN010002953.1:0-12843 GCA_024605025.1 Megaceryle maxima | reverse complement strand
TGGAACCCCTCTGCTGGGAGGCCAGGCTGGGAGAGCTGGGGGGGTTCAGCCTGGAGAGGAGAAGGCTCCAGGGAGACATTCTTGGGGACCTGTCAGAAATCTGGGGACAGATTTTAGCAGGACCTGTTGTGACAGAACAAGGGTTGATGGTTTTAAACTAAAAGAGGGATATTTAGACTGGAGAGAAGGAGGAAATTTTTTATGCTGAGTGGTGAAACACTGGCCCAGACTGCCCAGAGAGGTGGTTACTGCCCCATCCCTGGCACTATTGCAGGTGAGGTTGGCCAGGGCTCTAAGCAACCTGCTCTGGTTGCAGATGTCCCTGCTCCCTTCAGGGGGGTTGGACCAGATGACCTTGAAAGGTCCCTTCCCACCCAAACCAGTCTGTGATTCTACGGTTCTATGTCTCCTGCCCACCACCCACCCACACATCAGGCCACCTGCCTGCAACATGTGTGTTCTTCACAGGATTTGGGGCATACAGGACACAACACCTGCAGGCTCGAAGAACAGCCAGTAGGTGACTTTGGACTGGGGAGCATTGCTGCTTTGAGATGGCAGCTTGCTATTACCTGATATGTTCTGTTCACAGCCCTGTTTCTTGATGTGATTGTGAAGGCAGAGGGTGTCCTTTCCTTCAGGTATCTGGCAGCCCTGAGGTTCAGCCCTGCAAACCAAAGTCCAGGTCCTTTTTCAATTATTGTTTTTAATATATATATATGATTTCACATCTCAAGCAAAACAACTTTCTCACCCCTGTCCTGCTGTAACCACAGACAACATTACCTCAGGACCACCTGCTTACAAATTTCAATGCAGAGAACAAACATAAATACCTCAGATGACATCATATCCTCTAGAACTGGAAAGATCCATAGAATAACATGAGGTGAAGGGAAAAAAAGAGAGTCTGCAATAATAAAATCTTGGGAAGGGCAGTCACCAAGAGGATGCTGGTATGAGGTAGCTGAAAAGTGCAGAGCTGGGCCTGACTGGAGCAAGAAGAAGGCAGTAGGAAAGTGGGAGCAGGACCAGACATGGCCTAATGATCATGGGAAGTGGTTTGAGGACAGTAAATGATGGGACTGAGAAGGGACACAGCGTGGTGTGAACGTGGCTCACATCTCCAGCAGCACTTGCTGAGCCCTTCAGACATTTTCCTGCACACAGGATTCTTTTGTGGTTCTCACCACAGAGCTGATGCCTGTTAAGCCTACATCACACACACATGTCCTCCCACAAAGCCTGGGCAGAAAGGAGGTCCCCAAGAACCAATGGTGCAAATCTTCTAAACAATGGCTACTAATGTCACTATTTATTCACTCCATGGGCCCTGAACAAATATCTTTAACTAGAGCAGGTTGCTCAGAGCCTCACCGTGCCTGATTTTTAATGTCTCCAGGGATGGGGACTCCACCACCTCCCTGGGCAACCTGTTCCAGTGTTCCACCACCATCATAGTAAAGAACTTCTTCCTAACATCCAATCTAAATCTACCCTTCTCTAGTTTAGAACCATTGCCCCTCATCCTATCACTACATGCCCTTGTAAACAGACCCTCCCCAGCTTTCTCTTGGTTCCCCTTCAGGTACTGGAAGGCCACTATAAGGTCTCCAAGGATCATCTGATCCATCTTTTTAACCCAAGACAGCTGTACACATGGTCCTACTGACCTCAGAGAGCACTTCCAGTGAGAACCACCACCACAAGGAACAGACATTTAAGATGACATGATGTGTGCATGTTCCAGGTAAGCAGTGAATGCAGGGTCACTACAGCCACATTTGACACAAACCTTGATGCAGGATCCCAGAAATACTGGCTTCTAATTAACTCAACAACATTATGGGGAAGTTTGGTTTATTTCTTTTCCTTCTGATTAGTCATATTTCACAGGAAGTATTTTCAAGTCTTTCTCACAACAAATTAATCCTAAATCCTTTTTTTTTTTTTTTTTTTCTAAATCACATCATTCTAGGAACAGAAACAATGCAAAGTATCAAATATAATTTGTATTCTTACAATTTTATGAGAGAGTAGTCTTGGAAAATACAATATACACATGTACCAGATAGGCACAGAAAAAGAAATACTGTTTGCAGCAGAGCTAGGTGTGGGGAGATGAAAAATGACAGAAGGAAAAATAAGGCTGATGATTAGGATATATTTCCAGAAGATCACAACTACCAGATGACTGAGAGTTTCCCAAGGGAAAGGGTGGGAAATCTCTTCCCTTTGGCTTTTAATATTGGATAAAGCCCTGAGGGACAATAGCACAGAACCCACTATCATGAATGCCAGCTCAGTTTATCACTTTTTGCCTGGAAATAATTTGCCCAAACGACGTGCTGTGTGTTGAATTTTGTCCTCTAAGCAATGACTTTCCCAGCTTGCTTAAGAGAATTTAAGCAGCTCCAGCCACCTAATCCTCTAAAGACATTTTTTCCCAAATGTTTAGCTATTAAAATCCAGCTAATAAAATTCTAGATGGAAGAAATAAAGTTTTTGGTCAAACAAATCATTTGCTGGGGTGTACTGTTTTGACACTCTGCTCTGTAAAGAGCTTTAGAGTATCACTTTAAAATGTTTTAGTAACGATGATAATAATACTAATAGCCACTTTACCATGTCACTTTTCAACTGTATTATCTCCCTGAGAGAAATTTAATTAGAAGCTGACAGGTTACTAGAGACACCAAACCTGATATAAAGGTTTAGCCTCTCAGAGACTGCATTTTGCATTACTCTTTTTATTAATATTATCTGTTTCCAAACCCCTGCTTCCCCTTCTCTGGGAAATGCCGTGAGTTTTAAAAGGTCAGCTGGAGAGAATAAATGGCTTTTTATTAAATACAAGCCTTATGGATTTTCACTTCTGCTACATAATGGTTTGCCTGTCATTATGAAGTGGAATTAAATATTTTACAAGGGAGATGAAGTTAATACTTTTCGGATGGCGAACAACAACCGTGTCCTACACCAGACACGTGGGCAGCGAGTGCTCTCGAAAAAGCCCTGTTGATTTTAACTGATATTGCTGGCATTAGGTTTCTTTTCTGGGTTGCTCTTTTCATTATTACACAGTAGCTCATGGGAATCCCATCAAGGTGGTAACCCCACTGTCTTTGGTGCATCATTAGAAATGTTCCCTGTTTCCAACACTTCGCAGGGGGAGTTAGTTTCTACTTTTGACATGTCTACAAATTAAGTGCCTTGCTTTATATGATCCTTCAGTAGTTCATGAAGAAATAGTTTTGGAGGACATTTCATACATATTTAAACTCATTAATCTCTACATATGTTTTTGGGACTGCTGGGCAGGTCAGTTTGGCCCAGACTTACAACAGATTCTTCACAAAAGAGGTTTAATAAGCCCTTTAGATAAGGCCTGGAACTAAGACCTCCCTCTTTTGAGGAGGACCTGAAAAGACTTCCATGAAGTCCTGCTAACAACATCAATTTTACACGTCATCTAGTTTATATTTGCCCCTTCCATACAAAGAAAGTTGTGCTCAAACTGAAGGTGTCTTTGGTTTATAAACTAATAAGGAAAATTGTAGGACATTTCACCAGGTTGTCAAGCTTGCTGTGTGTTTGGGATGTTTCAAGGACAAGACAAAAATGGGATCTAGATATTTTGTTGATATGGGAAGGAGAATATAATACCTTCAGGATGTTTGATGGCAGGGAAGTACATAGATGGTGACTATTTACTCCTACATAGACAGGAATTGAGTTTAATAACCCAGACTCTCCCCACGGTAGTTAAAGGCAAGCTGATGTTCACAGGTATGAATCTCCTGGCTGTGATTTCAAAATAAAGATTCTTCTTTTTTTCCCTATAAAGTTGAAACAAGAGGACCTTTTACCTCTCAAAAGCCATTTTACTCCCTAGTAGATCCATGCTTTTATTTTAGCACCTCAGAAACAAGGATAAAGCATTGCTCTTCAAAGATCACTGAACTTCAATTTCACAATCACAGCAACTCTATGGTATATGCTGTCCTTCAGTTCTCCTGTCCTTTGAGTTTTCTTTTTTACAAGTAAAGGCGTCCAAATACAACATTATACCAGTCACAAAGCATTGAGCCTGAAAATTAATAGTAGTGGGAACCTATGTGTTACCTCCCCCTCCTACCTAAATATCATTATCTTTTATTTATGGCCACTCAGAATCTGTAAGACATGAGGGATATTTTTTTTCTTGTTTATTCTACATGCTCTGTGTGTTGTTTTTTAAATTCTGTCATGTCCCATATAATTGTAAGCTGTCTCTTGAGAATCTGTGGTCTGTTTTCATACAATTTCCCATTATTTTCAGTCAGTGTATGTATTTATACTTCCCTCCCCCCAAAAGAACTAACAGCATAAACAAACTCTGCCATGTGAAGCACTTAGTTGGCATCTTCTCTAAAATTAACGCTAGGTATAAATTTATTTTTTCAGGCCAGAATAAAGCATCTAAAAAGTTGCTTGTAAAGAAAGGAGTTAGCACTTTATATTTTGGCTTCATCTATGTCTTTCTGCTGAGGTTGATAGCCCTGATCAGAGGACAGACTTGCTCCCTTTCTCACATATTTAAGGTTGTGATTCAGCTTCTCAGAGGAAGGTGTCTGTTGCAATTTGAGGTGATTGAGGGCATCCTGTCTTGTGCCACAACAGATAGGTCTTCTCTCCATCCCGTGTCATATTTGCCACCCTCCTATGGATGTCAGATATCCTCTTGTGCCTCAAGTTATAATAACCATTAAGCAGAATATCTCTCACTCCTACCAAATTACAGAGAAGGGTTCATTTTACCCTGATGCAGGCACTGAGTTTTCTCAGATGGATCACCTTTTAACTCTACCAGCCAGACTCATTCGTGCCACTAATTATCACAGAATCTAGGATGCAGAATTCTAGAATACAAGAATCCTAGCACCCTAGAATCACAGAATCCTAGAATGGTTTGGGTATGAAGGGATCTTAAAGATCATCTTGTTCCAACTGCCCTGCCATGGGCAGGGACACCTCCCACTAGAGCAGGTTGCTCAAAGCCCCATCCAACCTGGCCTTGAACACATCCAGTGATGGGACATCCACAACTTCCCTGGACAACCTGTGCCAGTTTCTCACTACCCTCAGAGTGAAGAATTTCCTCCTAATATCTAGACTAAATCTACTCTCAGTTTAAAGCCATTACCCCTTGTCATACCACTACCTGTCCTTGCAATAAGTCCTCTGGCTTTCCTGTGGGCCCCTCTATGTACTGGAAGACCACTCTAAGGTCTCTCCAGAGCCTTCTCTTCTCCAGACTGAACAACCCCAACTCTGCTCACACAGAAGCACGGATATGTATACATATAAATCTTGGCATCCTACTCTGCAAAGCAAATGCCACCTATGTATTATAGGTGCACTGTTCAGCTCTGTGTAAGAGTTTACAAGCAGAAGTAGCATGAGATAAATTTCACGCCAATTGAATAGGTTGTAGTCAAATTTAATATGTAGCCACTTATTATGTACTTGATTTGGGGACCTGCTTGGCTGTTTTGGCTTCCAGCACTTTCTTGTAGAGGTCTGGGCCAGCTCCTCATCTGGTGTAAATGAGTCGTGTTGTATTGGTTGTAAATAGTCTGAATAGTTTAGGACAGCTAAAGTTCAGGCTTGTTTTTGTTCTAAATAAAAATATTTCTGTTTCACCAGAGGTGACAGATTGAGAAGGCTCCATTCTTGGTTTTCTTTCTGAAATGTTCTGCAGTAGAGGTTTTGATTTACTCTGCTTTGTACAGCAACCAGCACAGTGGAAGAGTCCCTAGCGTTGGTAGTAATCAAAAACTGTAAGGGAGACTTAAAGACATCAGATGGATTAGGAAAGCATCTCCTCATCTATATGTGACATTCCTCATCCACATTTGACATTTCCTTTCTAAAGCTGTGTTCTCCTCCTCTCTTCATGATGGGGTTACAAACTTAGCAGAACATTTAAAGATTGAAAGTCAGATGGTTTGGGAAGGGAAACAATAGCCCAAAAACTTAACTTGTGAGAAAAAAAGGACCAGAAAGCTGGTTGGGAGCAGCACAGTAAATAATAATAATAATAATAATAATAATAATAAAAAGAAGACTGGAAATATTCTTATATTCACAAGGGCAGGTTAGATGCTGTGTTTAAGGTTGCCTAGGAAACCTGTGGCATAGCTGGCATTTGAACAAGTCCAGTCACTCCTAGTCCAGACCCTTAACCACAGGGCTCTCAGCAGTGTTAGCCACAAACAGCTGTTGGACTTGGCTCTGCAACTGTGGGAATTTGCCTATACAAGAAGGGAGGGAGAAGGAAGCATTACAGGGAGGGGGGAAACAGAAAGAAAATACAGGTACACGACTTTATTTTATTTTTAGCTGAGGGAATGCTCCATAGCTTGCAGAACAATACATGCTGGGTCATTAAAATGCAGCCAAGGTTGAGGCTGTCAGGCGCTGTGGTCATTTACGGAGTCAGAGCCAGAATACAATGCTGGCAAAGGGTTTTATTGTTTCCTGTACTTGCTGGGTTTGCTCTCGTAAACATGCCATTCGAGTCAGCGTGGTAGTTATTTGTTATTAAGTGGCAGGTCTCCGTTTATGAGCATGGTCAGGATCCCAGACTCGGAGCAAATTTAGGATTTAGAGAGGTTCGTAGTTCCTCCATCTCACAGTGTCTGTGGATGGAGCCTGCTTCAGATGGTTTGACAGCTCACCATCCTCCTCCCCCTTCCCTAGCCTCATACTGCAGAGTCTAATCTTTTCTGAAGGAACTTTGCCTGGAGTGCAGATACCTGTTTCCTGACGGGTGATAATTCATTGGCGTCACTAGGATTGGAGCCAGTGTTGCCTTACTGAAGAGGCAAAAGAGGTACTGCTTTGGAAGGAAAAAAAGAGCCCATCCCTTCCATCACCCTATCTCCAACAAATGTACTGCTCAGCAGGCTACATGCACAGTGCAGCCCTCAGAAACCCTTTGAGATAGTTGTTTGGTTTTTTGTTTTTTTTTTTTTCCTCACAATGTATTAATTCAGAACCTAGAGAAACATAAGAATTAATGGCTGTCAATAATTCATTCAGTCAAGTAGATCCCAGATGATAACAAGGTAGTGATTGATGTGTGAATTATGAGCACTGGATGACTGCTACCAAAACAAGACATTTAAATGTGTTGGGAAGAATAGATCTCATCCAATTTTCAAGTTAGATGTTAAAGCCTGGGCA
This sequence comes from Megaceryle maxima, assembly GCA_024605025.1. Lineage (NCBI taxonomy): Eukaryota > Metazoa > Chordata > Aves > Coraciiformes > Cerylidae > Megaceryle > Megaceryle maxima. The sequence goes on along the minus strand of JANHGN010002953.1, from coordinate 5,613 downwards.
ACACTCTCTAATCACTTCAAAACTCAATACAATAATTCATTTAATTCCAATGTAGGTATCTAAAAAATTTCAGATTACTTTTATTTTTCCTCACTGGATCTAAACACCACTTGATCTTTGATTCATACAACTAAAGTTAGATGAGCTTCATCCCACCTATTCTTGCCATTAAATTAGGCACTGTTCAAACCCTAATGTTCCTTTCACAAAGAACAGTAGGGGTTGGAAGGCACCTCTGAAGATCATCTCATCCAACCCCTCCTGCTCCATCAATGTCACCCAGGTCCAGCATCACAGTGTCCAGATGGGTTTGGAATCTCTCCAGAGAAGGAGACTCCACAATCTCTCCGGGCAGCCTGGGTCAGGCTTCAACACCCTCACACCAAATAATTTTCTCCTCCTGCTCAGATGGAACCTCCTAGGGTCCCGTTTGTGCATGTTGCCCCTTTTCCTGCTACTGGGCACCACTGAGAAGAGTCTGACCCCATCCTCTTGTCCCCGTGGGGGCCCTTTAACTATTGATCAGCATTGATCAGAGATCGGAGCACAGAGATGCTCCAGGACCCTCCTTATCTTTGTATCTTCTGCTGGACTCTCACCAGTAGTTCCTTGCCTCTCTTGAGTTGGGGAGAGCAGAACTGGACACAATACTCCAGAGCTGGCCTCTTGTTAGGGCAGAGTAGAGGATAGGGAGGCTCTCTGGGCCTTTCTTGGGCTTTGCACTGAACTGCAAACCTGGTAGAAATGTTTTGCCTTACTGAAAATGGGAAAAAATGTTGCCTTCGATATTTCTAATCCTCATAAATACAAACACAGAGGATCAGTTTCTGCCACCAGCTCACTCCACCACCCTTTTGATTCATTTTGCCATTTAGGGGTCTCCACTATTCTGTGGGTTCATTCAAAGCACCTTAAGGCAGATCTAACCAACAGCATGAACCAAGAGCTGTGGCTGGTGAGGAGCAGAAAATGATGCTGGCACAGGGTCCATGTGTGAGAACAAGACTCAATATGTGAGCTGCTGAGGTCTCTTGTCTGATCCATTTTGGATTACACAGAATCAGAAATAGAAGGAGAGTCCTCAGGGCAGTGCCACAGCCTTTAATAAATAAAGAATAATCTAATTGTCTAAGGGGTGATGAATTGGATGAGGGTTGGAACAACCTGCTCTAGCTGCAGATGTCCCCACTCATTGCAGTGGGGTGAGACTAGGTGACTTTTAAAGGTCCTTTCTGACTCAAGACATTCTACGAGTCTATGATCCTTTGCCTATGTTGAATGGGAAAAGAAGTTGAAGTTGAACTGAAACATCTACTCCCATCTCTTTCCAGCACAGATCTCTAGTGCTGCTACTGAAAGAGGTATGGTAACCTGGTACTTTGTCTTACCCCCACCCCAGACCACTGTCACCACCCAGCATCCCTGCAAACTCCCTGCTTTGCTCCTTGCCTCCTGTAGCCAACCACAGCCATGCCACCCTTCCTTGGACAACCTCTTCTCTCAGCCACTGCTGAAGCCTTTGCTGGGACAGTGGAGAAGGCACAAGGAGGCTCTGGCTCCATGAACAATTACAGCTGATGCAACATCAGGGCTTGTGAGAGAGCAGAGACTGTGCATTAAAAGCAGCCTGATAGCAGCCCTATCACTCAAAGTGCAATGACTTTTAGTGAGGGGACACACTAGGTATGTTCCAAAGGCCATTGAAGTCAGCAGGAAAAGACCTTTTGATTTCCGTGTGCTTTGGATGAGACCCAGAAAGAGCAACAAGTTAAGTCAGGGACACTCTCACACAACTGAAGTTGCAAATTCAAATCGCCTGTATTTGCTGAGCAGAAGTGAGCGTGGGTCAGGAAGGCAGCTGAGCTTTCCTTTCCTCTACAATTGTTTGCCTTGTTTTGGAGCCTAAAGCAATAGAGTAATTCCATGACAAAATTCAGAGCCAGAGAAGCTGACAGAGCAAAAATTGTGACCAATTGAACATTTTTCAACCAGCTTATCCAAGCTTAAGCATTTCATTTATATTGCCTGGCTTAATTCACAGTCCCTGACGTTCATATGAGGCAAAGGCTCCAGCATCTACACCCTGAACCCTGTAGGCATCCAGAGAAGACCAGCAGTGACCAGAGAGCTTAGAAACCTCAGTGGAGGATTTGAGCTTCTTTGCTCTGGATTGTTGAGAGTGAGATAAGCAGGAAGATGGTTATTGGGACCCAATTAAAAGAATGACCTTATGGTTACATCTGGGTGTGCATTCTTCTGCCTCTGCACTTGAGGAAGGTTTACTAATGTCCTGCAGTCTCATGCTCCCAGCAACCACTATAATGGGCCACAGTCTCCCAATTCCTACCTCGTCCCAGAGATGAGAATCTCAACAAAACCACCTAACTCCTCAATTTCAGAGGTGTTTGCTTGTGACAGACACCTTTACTCCTCCCTTAGGCACCCAAGCACTGTTTTGAGACACTATGTGAAGCACCACATTGGCTGAACTGATATCACACTCCTGTCTGGCTCCATCTGGACCCAGAAGAGAGTCAAGACACAAGTCTGAAGAAGGTTGTGCTGTCTTTCTCTACCTTCCATGTGCATCTTCAAGGCTACATATAAATGTAGAGAGCCCTTATCATACTGAGAACAGAAGTGAGATGACTGTGATTCTGCTGACCCAACAAGATCTTCCAAAATACAGACAGAAAGTGTCAAGTTAAGCATCCCACTGTCTCTCCAGAAACTAAGAGGTGGTGTGACATCTCAAGAGGCATGACATAAGGAATGCTTAGAGATTTGTAGAACACATGAAGCACTGCAACATCAATCATACCACTCATACAGCCAGCTAAAATGACCACGTTCCCTGCACACACAGACAGATATGAACTCCAAGTGGATTTCCCCAATGCAAAATGATGAATTTTCTCTCTGTCACATGACAGCAGTAAACACCTTAAACAAATAGACCATGAGCCCCCATCTCTGCGTGGAGCAGAAGCATCTCTGCCTGATAACGCGAGGCAAGAATTATCAGAAGAGCTTGTCTATGTAACATTTATATGCCACACATAAAAAGTGCAAGAAGCTGAGGAAGCCTGATCTGAGATTTCCTGCCCTAGCTCCTCCAGACCAGAAAGGTCTGGCTGCATTTGGAGACCTTCTAGGTCTCAATTCATTGAGACCTTCTGTGTGTTAATTCATCATTAATTGAGTATGTGAAAATACTCCAAGCCACCCCAAAACCTCTTGAGCACCAACACTCTGTTAGACATGATGCTGCTCTGCTTCATAAGGTTGTACTTCTGAACCAGACAGATCAAGAGCCATTACAAATGACTGCTTGGTGGGGTTTTTTTCTGCAGGTTGACATGTTTTCCAAAGATACAACATATAACACAATTCTTCTGGGCAATGCTTGCTTGGCAAGTAAAGGGACATTAATCTTCTATTTGTTTCAGACGTGAATGTGTAGGCTTGTAACTAGGAAACAGTGCTCGTGAGAAAAATCAGTGTATTTTTATATAATACATATATAGAAACACATATGTGTGTATGTGGTTTTTTATGTATGCACTTCAAAACTGAGACTAATCTGACCATCCTTATTATCAGGTAGCTTTTCTGTTTTACTATGATAGGTGAGTTTCTAATGGTTTGCAAATAAAACTTGTCTCATGCATAGCCAGGCCGCCACTGACATAATTGATATCTTGCTTTCACAAGTAAATATGTTCACTTGATAATATTTTCCAAGGCAGAGAAACTGCTGCTTGGAGTGGGTGGAAATCATAAAATCAGAGTCATAGAATCATTTTGGTTGGAAGAGACCTTTCAGGTCATTGGGTTCAACCATTCCCCCAGCACTGCCAGGGCACCACTGACCCATGTCCCTCAGCACCACATCTCTACAGCTTTGAAACCCCTTCAGGGATCATGGGGACTCTACCACTGTTCTGGTCAGCCTGGGCCAGACCTGGACAACACTCAAGGGGAAGAAATTGTCCTTAATGTCCAATCTATATATCCCCTGGCCTAACTTGAGGCCATTTCTTCCTCTTGTCCTATCACTTCTTCCTTGGAAGAAGAGCCCGACCCCCCCTGGCTCCAGTCTCCTGTCAGGGAGTTGTTGAGAGCCAGGAGGTCTCCCCCCGAGCTGCCTTCTTTCCAGGTTGAACAACCCCAGGTCCCTCACCCACTCCCCACCACACTTGTGCTCCAGACCCTTTCCCAGATCCCTTGCCCTTCTCTGGCCATGCTCCAGCCCTTCAATGTCCTTCTGGGAGTGAGGGGTCCAAAACCAAAACCAGGATTTGAGGTTACACCTCTCCAGTGTCCAGTTCAGAGGTACAAAACCTGCCCCAGTCCTGCTGGCCACCCTAGTTTTGATACAAGCCAGAATGCTGGCTAAGAAGGCCACTTGGGCACACCCTGGCTCATCTTCATCCACCTTTCAACCAACCCCTCCAGGTCTTTTTCTACCGGGCATTTTCCAGCCACTCTTTCCCAAGCCTGGAGTGTTGCAGGGGGTTGCTGTGACCCACGTGCAGGACCTGGGACTTGGCCTTGTTGAGACTCATACCAAATAAGCTGCATAAATATCTTTATCACCCTGCTGAAAAAGGTGATGATACTTCCTGAGATAATGAATAGCTGATCAGAGACTGCTCCCAAGGCTCCAGAGTTAACATTTTTGTTGAAGCTGCCCCTTTTTTTCTCCTGGTTGTAGGTCCAAGTGCCTTTACTGACATTGATTTCAGTGGCACAATGTTGATTTACACGGGTGGAAAATTTGGTCTGGAGTTGTGTGTGGTTTCCTTATTTTATTAGATTTTTTGTTGTTGTTGTTTTTCAGCGATACAGGGAGAAAATTCAACTCTAAGCCAGCAACAACAACTTGCCATTGTGGACATGGAAAGGAGGAGGGTGGAATAGCTGGGTGGAGGGGGAGCCTAGCCCATTTTAAACTTTTACATTTAAAATAAACAGCTGGATCACAGGGGGAAATAGAAAGGGGGGGGTAAAAAAAAAAAAAAAAAAAAACAAAACACATAAACAAAAAATGTACACAAGCTTAGCAAAGTTCCAGTGTACACTGAAGACTGCTGATGCTTAAAGATTGAGAGACCCCAGATTTCATTTCTTGGCAGCTCAGGCAAGAAGAATGGTCTCCAAGGAGCTGCCGTCTCAGGCTGCAGAGGTGAGTAGCCAGAGGTTTATCCTGGAGGCTACTGGGCCTCTTAGAAGTTGGCATTCTTTCAGCATGAAAGATGGTAAAATATTAGCACTTTAAAAAGCCCATGGCTCACACAGCAATAAATCTAAATGCTATCAGATGCCAGCATGTCTATCAATAATAAAGACAGATGTGTGAGAAGCTCTTTTATGCACACACAAGCATATGCAACCCAGGGGCGAGGGGGTGATGGGAAAGAGGGAGGGGGCCAAAAAAGGAAGAAATATTTCCAGGCTCAGACATTTGAAGCCTACATCTCCCATAAATCTTCCAAGCAGAGGGCTCAGGCCAGATCTTCACTGCTGTATCTTTGTTTCTTCCCTTACATTAAAGCAATTAACATCTGGCCAAAATAAATTAAAAAAAAAAAAAAAAAAAAAAGAAGGGAA
>JANHGN010002952.1:0-36544 GCA_024605025.1 Megaceryle maxima | reverse complement strand
GGGGGGGGGGGGGGGGGGGGGGGGGGGGCGGGGGGGGGGGGGGGGGGGGGGGTGGGGGGGTGAGTGAGTGAGTGAGTGAGTGGGTGCATGCGGAGCTATAAGCCCCGATCGCACCCACCGCAGCTCCGAGCAAAAAGGGGGTGGGAGGGACCACCCCGTCTCTGTGTGGAAGCGTACGATGTGTCCCGGGACAACCGCCTGAACGCTTCCCTGGGCATGTTTTAGGAAGGTTTGGGCTGCGCTTGTGTCGCGGTAAAAGCAGCGTGTGAGGAAGGGGGATGTAACTGAGCTCCCTCGCAAGCCCGCAGCCTGCATAGCTGTGGCGTTCGTGGGAGGCAGTCGCGTTAGGAGCTTGGCCGGGGAGAGGTGGGGACGCCGGAGGTTAGCAAGGGGACGCTGACACCGCTAGCCGGAGAGGTGGGGACGCCGGAGGTTAGCAAGGGGACGCTGCCACCGCCAGCCGCAGAGCTGATGGTGCGAATGGGAAAGCCGCGCGCGGCCTGGGGGCGGGCCAGCAGGGCGGGTGCGAGGTGTGAGCGAGGGGTCTCGCAAAAGACGGCAAGGACCCTGTCGCTTGCAAAGGAGCCCAGAACGAGGCGAGTCATGCGGGCGTGCGACTTCGCCGCTTTCTCCCCTTGCGGCCGCCGGGCCGGGGCAGGGGGTCGGGCCCGCACCCGCCGCGTCCCTCTTAGACCCCGGCCCCTCAGGGCCGCCGGTGCGCGGCGCTGGCCGATGCAGGATCAACACCGCCCCCTGGCGGCGCGGGAGAGCCGCCGCCGGAGGTCAGCGGCGACCGGTTCCTGCGCGCCGGGCCCGGCACCAAGGACCGCGCGGTCCCGGGTGCGGTGCCTCAACGTGAGGCGGAGAAGAGGGGCCATCCCGGAAGGGTTATCCCCCCGGCAGCCAGGCCAAGAGCCGTGGTCAGCCCACGATGAGTTCGTGCGAGCGTCGTGCTGCCCTTGGCAGTTCTTCAGGTGGCATTTGGTTATAATGAGATTATCCACAGGAAGGCCTCGGGAAAGATGATGGATAAAGGGGAGTGCAGCAAGGGCAAAAGCATAGGAAAGAAGAAAGCAGGAAAGACTGTTGAGAAAGAAATTATATAGAAAGATGGAAAGTGGGAGGGGTAGGGGTGGACGAGCTGATGGTCACTGGAGATAGAAGACTATTCAGAACTACAGCTATTGGCTTTAAAGGCAAGAAAACCCAGTGGAAAAAATTTATTTCTCTCTGTTTTCTGAAGTAATTTCTTAATTAATGTGTTGGGCACCTGTTGGTAGTCAATGATTAAGCAGGAAAGTGTAAGAGGTAACCTCTTTACCTCAGCCAGGAGGACAATTGCCATTCAAAGGATGTGAACATTTTCCTTCTATGTATAGAATATAAAATATTCATAATTCCAACACAGTTTCTGTCAAGATGTATTTATCATGTTCAACACAAATAAATGCTAATTGAGCGATAGATCTAAATACCATTAAACTGCTTTTCATGAGCTTCCATTTATTGTGATGTAAAAAATATATCATAATACATGTAGACAACAGTTGCTTTGGTTTTTTTTACTGAGAAAGGCCACAAAATAAGTAACCCTAAAAGAAGATACAAAATACTCACATGGAAGAAACATTTGTCTTAAAAAATACTGGCAAGAAAAAACTGATACGGGAGTGGAGGACTCGAAGCCAGCCTGCATTGTACAAGAGAGAACAATCTACTGAGTCATTGCAACAAAGAGGAATTTTTTTAAAAACAAACAAACCAAAACCAACAACAACAAAAACCAAACCAAAATAAAAACAAAACAAAAAACTAACCAACAAAAAAACCCCACCAACTATGGTTACATATCCACAGAGTGACCTAGGAAGACTACTTTAAAAACAATGGAAATGGTAATTACCTATTTACTGCATTAAAAATGAGGTATATTATTAGAGGAAATGATCACTTCATGTAGAAATGTGTTGCAGGTTTTCCGTATAATTTGTGACATCATGTGAATAATTATTTGGGAACAGCAAATACTCCCATAGCTGGATCCTGCTGTGTCTACCAGAAACTAGTAGAGTGTTGCACAGATGCATGTAACATTAAAAGACTTTATCCTTCTAGGATACATCTTACACACTTCAAATTAGAGAGATATTTGTTGTCAAATGCATTTGTCTTCTGAGATCAAAAGTTTGAAATCATTTAATTCTAAAATTCCAACCTTTGACATCTGAAATCTTCACTGAAAAAGGCCTAGAGCAAACCTACAGATTTTAAGGTTCATAGACATCAAACTTCCAGGGACCACAAAACAAATCACAACTTCAAGTAATGACTCACAAAACAAATCATGTTTGTTTTGTTCACAAAACACAGAGGTTTTAGAATTAGGTAGGGGACAGCTAAGAGACAATTTAATTAAACTTCTTTCCAGAAGACAATAAAAGTTTATTATTATTTTTTAGTACTGTATTTCTGACTATGCATCTCTGGAAACTTCTGAGGCATCTGTATCTATCTGCATATGTCTGTTAATGTGAAGAACCATGAATTATGAAGGAAAAGAGCAATTGGTTTTAATACCTTCTAATATCCAATAAAAGAGAGTTAACAAAAGGAAGTTTTACAGAAATGTTTGCATAGTAAGTAAGGGAAAAAAAAAATTCCAGATTTATTAGTGATAAGTATATTTAACAGGTTTCCATATTCAGTTTTAAGATGATCTGGTGCAGCCCACTGTACAAAGACACTGCAGTGTTGGCTGCAATTATTTGAGATAGGGATAGATTTTCAAGAGCAGTCAAGGATTTCACTCAAGCTAGGAAAGGCAAGATGACAGATTTAAAAAAAAAAAAAAAAAATTCTATTTCTGTTTGCCTGAACATATCCGTCAGCAAGTGCCTGCAGTGTCAATTTTAATGTGGTTTTATGTTTTGGGTTTGGTTTTTTTTTGTACACTCAACTTATTCCATCTTTTCAGGCACCTTTGAGGTACTAAAGTACACCTTAGCAGGTGTACTTTGTATTGTAAACCAGCTGAAAATTGTCCTGGAGTTGTGCTGGAGTATAGCTTATGTAAGCCAGTAGTTTCCACATCGATAGCACATTTTGGGAAGCTCTTAATTTTAAGTGTTCTGCTGGGAGCTGAATGTGGTGCTTCTGTACAAACTGACCATGGCTGATGAAGTGTGAAAATTGATATCTTTTCCTCTATCAGGGACATCTAATTGCAAGACCAGGAAAGAGTGATAGGGAACAAGTTGTAATTTCTTCAAGTAATGATTCACAGTGATAGCAAATCATAATTCATTGTAGAACTATGAGACTTGTGCAAAGCTATTGATAAGAAAATGTATCGCTGGGTAATTCTTAAGGTAGTGGGTTTTTAAGTCTCAGTGGTTATTGTGTCTGTGCTGTTATATCCCAAATACAGTATTATAAAACCAAAAAAAAAAGTGTTAATAATACAGTTTATTTACACAAAGATGTACTTGTTGCTAAGCTTCACTGAGGTTTTGGCCAGACAATCACAAATCATGTTTTGCTTACAAAACTATTATCAAATTTTTAGGCTAGAAAAAATACCAAAACACACAAACCTATTTTGACTCAGTATAAAGCAAATATAGTCAAAAGGTTGTAATTTTTAATTTCAAACATACTGTGTGTATTTTCAACTTTTGTTAAATTTTAAATATTTACACTACTTGATTCAATGCCTCCTAATTTTTTGTTTTGTTGATTCTTGTTTTGCTTTGCCTCCTACTTTGTTGAAAAAGCCTCACTCTACTTATACATCTTACTTGATTTTCTAGGTAGTAAAAATGTTGTGTCTTCTCTAACTTACCAAGAAGTACTTTTGTGGCATGCCTCTACGTGAAAGATGTTCTTGTTCCAGCTGAAGTCACTGATTAATTCTTTTCACTGATAGTACTTTCAGGCTAATCCAGTGTTTTTAATAATTGGAATATGGCCATTATGGAAGATTCCTGCCAATTCTTATCTCCAAGGAATAATCCTTTATTTTAGCAGTGTTTATCTGCCCACGCCAATTAAGTAAGAGAAGGGGTAAAATCAGGACCTCAGTTAGGTCATGTTTAATCCAATTTTACACCCACTGCTATATAGACACAGGCCCAAGCCCCTTAGAGTGGAATGTATTGATTTCTCTATGGTGATCAGTGCCTATAAGGTCTTGTGCTGCAAGGAGCCACCCAAAGGTTAAAAAATATCACAATTAAGGTTAGTGGTGCCAGTGCAGTTTAATATCCTTCAGTGTGAACATTGCAGTCATGTAAAATGCTATAGGACTGCAGCTCCTCTTAGTGCAAGGGACAATCCCTGTGAATGAGGCTGCTTTCCTCACCTTGAGCTCTCTCCCAGTTCTTCTCAACTTCCTTCAAACTATTTTACTGTCACCTACCTCCTTGTCCTCTGACTGTAGCAAGGTGTTCTGGCACTCAGCATCTCTTCTACCTCCTTCGCCTACCTGGATCCTTCTAGTTACTGCTACTGTCTTTTGCTCACCGGCTGCCATGGACCACTCAGCACAGGAGACCTGAGGAGACTACTGGACACCCTTGCCAGCATGGTTGTGGCAATTTTTCCCACTGTCGGGGTACTTCTTTCATTGCTCCTGCTATGAACTTGCTTTACCCGTTTTCTTCCTCTCCTGCAGCCTCAGCTTTACCACTCTGCATTTAAGCAACATAGTTTCCTTCACCCCTAACCTGGGCATTGCAATGGGTCACTGCAAACAGGAGGGAGAACATCGTTGCTCGTGGCTCTGCTGGTTGACTTTGACCATGCACAACTGCACCACAGCTGCAGAGAAGACGGAATAGAGCCTGGGATAAGTAATGCCTGTCATAAACAGGGGATTAAACTCTGAGATACAGAGATTATGTAAACAATTTTTTCAGATGCACGGCAGGTAACATTTGAACCAAATTTTGAACACATCTCTGATAAGGAAATTATTCTTCAGCTAAATGTAATATCAGCTGTAAAAGAAGGTGACAGATTTTTTTCTAAAGGAAGATGGTAAAATGTCACATGATGGTTTGTTTTGGTAAATAATTTTAAATCCTATTTGTTCTACTCTGATTTTCAAGGGTATATGTTTGACAATAATCCATTTCCCTTACATACACAAAGAACCGCAACATGAGTTACACACCCATCTTCAAATTTTTGGCCAGTGATTGAAGTTTGGGAAGTTAACAAGTAATTGAAAATAAAGTTTTTAATGTACAACGTCAAATATTCCTGGAAGTGGTGCTGCAACCTAAACAAAACATACAGTTTATTTATTTGTGCAGCTCGGGAAGCTTTCTCAAGTTGCCCATATTTACTTGCTAGTTGCTTAATTTTGGGGGAGGGAAGAGAAGGTGTGTTGTTGTGTATATTGTAACAGAAATTGTCTCGAGAATTTGGAGGAGTCTTAAATTCTTGTTCAAGTCTAATGATACTTAATAGCTCTTGCTTAAGGTAGGTTGTAATTCCACTTGATGAGAACATTTACCAGTGACTGAATATTTCAGAGAGCTCTTTTTAACTCCTCTGATCATTGTTTTTAGTATTTCTTTGGCTGTGAGACATGCATAGGAATCTAATTATAGCTGTTGATACCTTTCAGACTATGTGAACTCACTTGTTAACTGCTATGAACAGTACGATCTGATAGGTTTGTGCCATTTCCCCTTTTCTTTGGTAATTACCTATCAACAGGTACAATTTCATGCCAGCGTACTGTGTCACAGCCTTTCACATCCTTGCTAGTTCAATGAATATGTTCAGTGTTAGAAATAGTGGCACCATGGTTCTCATGCAGTTACACACAATTTTTTGGGAACATCTGGATTCTCCTGAAGCGTGCAGCTGCTGGGGAAGCAGCATTGATGGTAACTGATACCCCTAATGAAGGAGCTCTTACTGAGGATAGAAAACATTCTGGTAATATCACCATTGCTGTTATGGGCTCTAATCTTGCCACCTCAGCAGAAAATTGCGAGCAATGTCAGCAGCAGCCATATTTGTATCTATTTTGCAATTAAAGACTTTGGAGGAAAATTTGTCAGTATACCAAGCATGTAATTTAGGCTCTTCTTCTGCCTGTTAATCAGACACAAAACCTTCCTCTTAACATGTGCTTTCTGAAAGATTTTTCATTGCTCAACTATGTTTGGTCATAAACAAGTTAAGTGTGTGCAGCCAGGACCACTGAGAGGATATGCACTAGCCTGACCATCAGGAGAAGAGAATACTCATTTGAATTCTTTCAGGGACAATGATGTGAGGAAAAGTATCAAATAATCTAATTGGCTCTGTACAAGGAGAGCATTGGCGCTGAGAGCCTGACATCCATATCACAGGCATTTTGGGGGGGGAGGGAAGGTGTTACTCGGGAAAATCCCTAGTCCAGTCCCATGGATAGAACAGCTGGAGAGTAGAGTACAGCAGCGACTCTCCTGTGGCACGACGTCTCTTTCAATTTCAACTGAGAAGAAGTCAGTTTGTACACTCAAAAACTCCTCTGTGATGTGAACCAAGTGGGTAAGTTAGGATGATCAGGAGATATGCTTCAAAATTGCACCCTTGATCCAAACAAAAGTGCTAAACCAGATGCACCTGAAGTATGTCAAGTGTTAGAAGTACATTGCTCTTTAGATCACCTATGCTTGACTGGAAGGAGCGTAAAGAGCTATACCCACATCTGCCTCATTCCAAACAAGGCTGGTTTCCTATGAAAATGTCACGGCAGTGTTTCCTAGTAATATATTTGACAGCTTCTACACTGGCTTAAGGTGGTAGTAGATGCAAGAAGAGTATAGGTACCCTGTAAAGTCTATCCTTTTTGTACTTGATTTTAAGTCATCGGCAGACTTTGGCCTAGTCCTTGATATCACTTCCAAATACAAGCTCACATGTAGCTAGATAGATGGATTTGAAAACTTGCCAAAAGCATTTATGTCTGTTTGTTTCTCATGCATACAAATTTGGCCCATCTTAAAGAAAAAAAAAAAAAAGCTATATAATTATGGTCAAAATGTAATCCTCACCTTTAATTCCTCTGGTATTAATTGAACAGGATTTTAAGAAGATTCAGAATACTTTCCATTGGGGATGAAAATTATTTAATCTTTTATAGCAAAATATCAGTTTAAAAGATATTCTAAGGACACAGAAAAGATTTGCCACTGTGGGAGTACTAATGTGCATAACTTAAAAGCATCCTTAACCACTGTTTATTTATATCTTTTTTGAGTGGGGTTAAATAAACTGGTAGTTAAAATCCATAGCCTATACTACTCACTATAGTTTACAGCAGGATTAGCCAAAATGAAGCATTCTGCAAATAAAAGGCCAGGAGCATTTTACTCCCAAACGCAGAGTTTTGCAGACAAATCCACAAGAAAAGTAGAAAATTATACTTCTGTTGGGCAAACTTAAAAAGACACCTGTTTACACTGTGGTTTGTAAGAATCCTCTAATTTTAACCAATTACCCTCTCTTCATCTAGTATCACATGTACAGTCAGACTCAATAGCAAGATTTGGGGAGATCAAAAACTGAAATGTATTAACTCTTCAGTCTCTGCTGCTGTCAAAAGACAGCAGAACTTTTCCCATATATGCTCTGCAAGTGTGATGGCCAAAGATGCCAAGAAGTGGTTTTATAAGCAGGTCTTATACACAGTGAGAACCATACTTAAACAAAGCACTTCTCAAAGGTTTGTGATTTTGGGAAGGATAGAAAAAATGAATGAATGATGTTTTGTAAATCCCCAGGTCCACAGTGTGGGCCAAAATTTACACTTAATTATTTCCTATGAGCTGCTACAAAAAAAAACAAACCAAAACCAAACAAAGAAAAAAAAAACACGACAAAACAAACAAACAAACAAACCAATTACCTATTTGTCCAAATACTTAGGAATCCTTCATTTTAATGGAAGGCAAAAGGTTCTTTCAGAGCTCACAAATGCTCTGAGACTGTATTCTACAAAATGCAGAAAAAGAGTGAATTGCAAGCTCAGCAAAATAAACCCAAAACATATATACATGAATAAATTTAAAAATCCCCTAATCACACAGGCAAGATAAGTGATCTTACAAAGCTTGATTCTAACTGAAGCATTAATGTGAAAAAATCTCTTCAGGTGACATAAAAACCTCTTAAATTTAGTGTTAAGTAAATAGGGAAAGATCAGCAATCCTTTTTAAAAATCAACGCTTTGAATTCTTGTTCTTCCTACATATTTAATAATATTTTGAAAATAATATAATTTTTCAGAGGAAGGAGCCATGAGCCTTCCTTTTATAGTTATTTGAGATCTCCAGATAAAATACTCTTTTTCCTTATACAAGTAGATTATGATGAGGTGTTGACCCTTAAAATTTGCCAGGATTATTTCTTTACAATTGAATAATAAGTATCAGAAACCAAGTATTTGAAAAAGTATATCAAAGTCTGAGGTTGTAAAACGTACTGCTTTCATCTCTGCAGCTTGTATTTCACAGTTGCAATTCTCCTTTTCACCATTAAATTCCATATTAATTTCAGTCAATTGACATGGAAAGTAAATTAAACCATAATACATAGAATGAGACTAAGCATAAACTTCTCTTCCTGTACTCAAGTTACCTTCATTCCATTTCAGTTCGTTTGACTCTTAGTAGGTACTTGACTCATGTGAAGGAGGAAGGAGAACATTGGAAAAGACAAGGATGTTATCTTCAAAATCATCCTGAATTGATGGTGGTAGAAGTTCTTCATTTGCATGAGCAAGGTAGATGGTAGGCTGATATATATTCCATTCCATACAGTTCTATACAGTATAGTGTGGGAAAGAACATGACAAAATTAAGTAAAGGTTGATTATTTTCCTCCTATGTTCAACCATTCAGAATAGTGTTTCAAAGCAAGAGCAATTATGTTAGGTTATACTTTTACACATAGAAGTTTTGAGTAGCAAACAGCATAACAAGAACAATAGAAATGTATATATGCAAGAACAGAAATGGATATATGCAAGTATTCCCCCAGAAATGAGGCACCTGAAGCACAGAAGCAGCTGTCTTAACTGAATCTGAAAAACTGCATGCAGAGAGTAAATTATCACAAGCACCAAAAAAAAAAAAAAAAAAAAAGAATTGTAATGGGTAACAATGAAATGGCTCGGCCCTTTTACTGTATGTATATGTGCCACTCTACTTCAAGTCACTGAAGTCAATGGAGAGAAAAGCTCCCAGCCTTTTGGTCTCCCAGATCTAAAGCACAGTAAAGAAAATTGCAATGTGTCTCTTAAAAAATTCCCCAAGTATGTAGAATAGATTAGCAACTTCCTATCTGCAGTGGGGGTCTTCTTTTTCTTTAATTTGGAGTCAATACCTAAACATATAACAACATTTGAAGAATCAAGTTGTAAAAGGTATCTAGACCCATTTTCTCAGATGACAGTCAAATGAGTTGGGAAAGAACGAACCTATTTACCTTATAAGAACCCTTGAACATCATGGCAGCATACAGGTATTATCAAATTGCACTTACATCCATGTAGCTTAACACTTCCAGAGCAAGAAAAGCATGTTACTTTATCTTTCTTGCAAATAATTTTTCCCCACTTGTGTTTCATAATACATATCAATTGTTTATAGTTTTCCCTACTAATTTATTTCTGGCTGCAGAAATTTATACTCAGTTCAGTGAAATGTGTAAAATATAATATTATGACAACTGCAAAAGATTATTAAAACTCTAAAAATTATCAAACTCAGGATAAGCATTACATTTTTTTTCTGACTGAAGGAAACAGAGTAGGGAAAAAAATGAGAGCAAAAGCCAATCAAGGTTGTCACATTAAGATAAAGTAAATGAAGAGTCTGATAATTTTCTCTTCACTTACCTAACTGGAGATGTATTCATAATTCTATGTGACACAGATCTGTGGTGTTTTATTGGAGGGCTATGCCTCTATAAAAC
This sequence comes from Megaceryle maxima, assembly GCA_024605025.1. Lineage (NCBI taxonomy): Eukaryota > Metazoa > Chordata > Aves > Coraciiformes > Cerylidae > Megaceryle > Megaceryle maxima. Next base: position 26,566 of record JANHGN010002952.1, on the reverse strand, counting down.
ATACAGGAATCGGATTTCCCAGTAGACCTATTTAGCATTTCCTATTAATAACCACATTATCAGATTTAACAAAGGTTTATAATATAATTTTTCCATTTGCTAGGAACATCTATTGATGTACGGATAAGTTTTAGAATTTGACTGAGATGCTACTACATTTTTAAGTACTTTTCCAGATCTGGCACTTTTAACAGTTTTAATCTTTCATATTTTAAATGTGACAAGTTCCATCAGCAATGGGACTGTTATTCAGTAAGGTTTTCACCCTTGAGGACATGTAAAATAAAATGTACACAAATGCCCTTATAAATAAAGCACACATACCCTAAACTCTGAAGCAGACAGAAAACAAGCCAGTCTTACATAATGACTTGGTTCCAATAACCTATGCCATGCTGACTATAACTCGTGGAAAATAACAGATTTTTAAACTAAGTTGTAAAATCTGATTATGTCTTCAAATTTGAAAGAAATCACTCATTACATTTTGAGATAGTAATCATCCATAGTAATGTTAATATTCTGCAAGGGTGGACTGAATGAGGATGCTTTTGTTATGTAGCAACAATCTACCACGCTGGGAAAATAGTATTGGAGAGTAGTCCAGTGTACTGACCATCCAAGTTTCCTGTTCTGCTGGATCAGCCATGGCTGAGGGTGGGGAAAATGTGAAACAGGAAGCAAATAAGCAACTCATGTAGGAGTAGAGTGGCTCAGGTTGATGGAGCCATAGGAAACAGTGTGCAAACCCCACTCACCCATCCCAATACCAAGCCGTCAGAACCCCCCCAGAGTGCAACAGAGCCCCCAGGTACCCTGCAATGATCCTAATAGACCCCTGAGCTACCCAGTACCTCCCCAGTGAACTTAGTACCCACTAAAGCCCCCATATACTCTCCCAGCATCCCCAGTACTACAGTCCTACAGTACCCTGAGTACCCCCTACCCTGCCAGTACACCCCAGTACCCACCCTGTAATGACAGCAGTGGATACCGGTGCAGCCATTATGAGGAGGAAAGGGGATAGTGACAAGAGGAAGTGAGCAACAGTACTGTTAGGGCAAACAGAAACAAAGTAGAGGACATAGACAAAGGACAGAGAGAATGGTGGAAATCGGGATGGGGTGAGGAGTCACGGCTCATCTAGAAGGGAGATGTGCCCAGCTAACCCAAGAAAGGGAATGGTGTGCACAAAGGCCCTGTAAGATGGAAATGTAGTATCGGAGAAATACACACACACATTGAATAAATGGAAAACTTCCCAGACACAAGTCATTTTCTCTGCTTTTTTCACATGGCACTGACCATAATTTTGTACTCAGTGGCACTCCTTGGGTGACCACCATAGTATGCTTCTAAGCACTGTTAACACTCTCAGAAGGTCTCCTCCAAGTCTTTGAATACATAAGCTCTTGGCTTTTTGACCGCTCTGGTTAAGGCTCAAGGTGTAGAGAATCCATTCACAAGCTCATAAGAGAAATTACTGTGTATGACTTCATAAATTACAGGGGGGGCTTTTATTAATACACTTGTCATCTATGCAACAGAGACAGAAGTCAATCTTTTAGTAACATCTTGAGAGACGTTTTTGTGAAATTAAGAGCAGGAAGTAAGTAATCATTCATCAAGTACAGTCTGGGTCTTCCTATCAGACAACAATATATTAATGCACGTTTTCATGAAAGGATCTTGAGATGCCAGTAGGAAAGCTAGCATTATTATCTACAGACAAGTAATAGAAGCAAAAAAAACCCGTAGCATGTCTTTTCCAAGGTTAGAGAATCAATCAGTGAAATAGCAGTTTGTTGCCAGGCCCATGTATTATGCATAAAATCACCTTTGTCTTTTTGTGCCTGGAAAATTCCTTTCCTCCTTTCTCCCAAATAATTTTTTCTCCCTGTTTTTCTCTCTTGCTTTTTTCGCTTTATCTTTACTCACTTATCCTCTGTCTTTCTCTGATGCTATAAAAAAGGACAAAAGGCAAGAGCCTAGAAGAACCAGCACAGACTCCTGTCTGTCCAGCACTGCCTCTTAATTTGTGAGAGAGAACAGGAGGAGAGATCATTTCATGCTGTATATATTGCTGACACGCAGAGTTGGGCAAAACAGACGCACTCCTGACTCCCTTTGAGGGTGACTCCCTCAGCCAGGTTATGGTTCCCTTAACAAAGCAGCCACGCGGTGCTAGCAGCTTCTGTTGTAATAGTTAAATCCTGTATGCTTGGCAACAATTTTGCCAGCCCTGATAGTAATCCTGTGAAATTTATAAATGTGTTGGATTTTCAGGTTTTCAGTTTTCAAGTTGTCAGAATAAAAAATAGGTCAGTCTTTCTCATATAGTTGCAAAAATTGTAATTTTGTCAAAATTGCCTTATTTTAAATGTAAATGTGCCAGGTTTAGTTGGTTGGGGTTTTTTTTATTAACTTGAGGAGGAGATATAATGTAGAAGATCCAACAATTAAAACCATGTAAAATACACTTTAATGTCTCTGAATGTTTCTGTATTTTTTCAGCTGTTCTGACTTTACATTCCCCAAATCAAGATATGAAGCACAGGGAAGTCTTGGCCAAGTCTGCCTTTCACATCATTAAAACATAGTGCTGTTCTTAGGATAAGATTTGCTGCTGTCTGACAAATATATATAAAAGTAAATTCAATTGAGCAGAGTTCTGTAATCTTGCAAAATAACTATTAAAAGATCTCATCAGCTCTGCTAAAATTGCCTTTACTTTTATACTGTTTTCTCAGCTAAAAAAATAAGCACTACTAGAAGTTAGGCATTAAATTGTTAATTATTTCAGACACAGAATTATTAGAAACTCTCTTTTATTTTGGGGGGATTTTTTTATTCCCTGTGGTAACAATAATATTGCAGAAGCTGGTAGATGTTGAAGCAACACTAGAGAATTAAGAAACAGTGTAGGGTCCTGTAAGGACTGCAGGTCTGTGCCCTGCCTATGCTCAGAGTTAAATGATGTGATTTATATGGAAAGTGCTGCTGCTTTTATGTTGAATCAGTATAATTTGCATAAGGCAAACTTAAGCAAGAAACAAACATTTGAATTCAACTAAAATGTATTTTATTGTAGACATCAAGATATTCTTCCTTAAAGTTTTTATTTTAAAGCACCAAAAAAAGTAAACCAGGAGAGTATCCAACAATAAATGGACCCTACAGCAATCCTGACATCATATATCAGGGTTAAGCAGCTGTGACTTAGCCTGTGAATGTTTGATCACTTTGAAAGACAGCTTTCCCACTACGGTGGTTCTCCTGGCACACATTTGTCTCCATTCTAGCTCTTGCTCCCATCAAGTCAAGGATTTTTGTTAGGCTGTACCTTGTAACTGCATTATGAGCTTGACATGTGAATCACTCTTTTTTTGCAGGCCTTTTTAGCAGAAAAGGTATTTTCAGAGCAATCTGCATTTGCAAACGGGATGAAATTATGGAACAGGGGATCAGGCTGTAGTGCTGTTCATTACATGACCACAGAAGTACACCCAACACAAGCGTTCCTATTGGTGCTTCTCCTCCAGTTCAGTTAAAGACTAAAAGAAGTCAAAGTATTTTGAGGAGTGGTTTTGAAGGAGTGTTATTTTCTAGTTGTCTCTGCTAGCAGACCCCAAATTACATATCTAAGGCCTACTGTTACACAGCCCTTTTCAAGACAGTCTGCCTCCTTGAGGCTCTCTTTGGGAGCCATAGGAAGTCTCTTTGAAGTAAAGACTTTCACTTCTTCCCGCGGGCAGCTGTAAAGTATAACTAGGGTTTTGCCTCCATCAAGTATGACGTGGTGACTCGAGATGCCACAACAGCCTCGCTGGCCATTTTGTATTTCTGCTGTAGAGGCCAGAGAACAGGTGAAATGCATGACCCAGGTTTTCCTATTCACCCTGAAAGCCCAGCTGGGGCTTGCCATCTTCCTTCCAGGTGGTAGGGACAGACCTGGAGAGGTTTCTGGGCTGTGCCCAGCGTCGTTTCTGGGGACAATACTGGCAGTCTCCTCATAGTCGGCACCCTAAACAGGCAGGACGCCCGCCCCGGGTGTTGTGCCTATGCGGGGCTCAGCGGTGATACCCGCACGGAGGGGACAGGGGCCGCCAGTGACCCGGCGGCACACAGACGCAGGCAGGTGGGCAGGCTGGCGGGAATCGCCCAGGGTCGGGGCCTTGAGGTGGGGCGGTGGCAGAAGGTGCCGAGGGAGAGGTCTTCCCCGGCCGTAGGTGAGGCGAGGAAGTCCGAAAGATCCCGTAAGGGAGACGAGGAGAGATGAAGGAGCTTGGGGAGCGTGGGGCCTGCCGCGCCCGCCATGGCGGGGACACAGGTCTCCGCCGGGGGCTACCTTCTGGGCGGGGCCTGTGGGGGCGAGGATGGGCTGCTGTCTGCCTCGGCTTCTGTTCCATCACCGACCCCAGGCCTAGTCCGCTTCCTCCCCTCCGAGCAGCCCCCGCTCACAGCGCTGCCCGCAGGGCCGTGTCTCGCCCCGCCCGTTGTAGGCCTCTCCGTGCTGCTGCTTGTCGATCGGCTGCGAGGCGGACTCGAGGAGCGCGACGCGTGCCGCTAACGTGCCGGGGCTGAGGCGGCGGCCGCCACGGACAGATGGAGCCCGACGGCGCGGTGAGGAGCCTAGCGGGGAACGAAGCCGCCTCCCGGGGGGGCCGAGGAGCAGCCTCGGCGAGAGGGCAGGAAGTGGCAGCTGGGGGTGGGAGTGCAGCCTTCTCGCCAAAGCGCCCTTCGCCGGTGGCGGCGCCTGCGGCCCTGTCCCCGCTCCCGCGGGATGCCGCCATTTCTTCTGGGGTGGCTTCGAGTTCTGCTACCCAGCTGCCCTTTCCTGGGGGAGAGGGTGTCTCATTTCTGACGTGATAGGGTATGGACTGGAAAAAAAGGGGTTGTTTAGGGAGTAAACCAGGCCTTTTGTAGTGTTTGGTTGTCTGACTATTAATGTATTCCATATGAAAGTGAAAATTTATCAATTCTAGTAAAGAGCAGTTGTCAGACATGCTAAATTACCCATAACAATACTGCTGAATATACATATCTGTACTGTTTGGAAAAAAAGTAAAGTTTAAAAACCTGTAGGATCATAAACGTTTAGATAAGTGATATGCTGTTAGCAAATAGGTTTGGGGTTTTGTTTGTTTGTTCTTGTTTGGTTTTGGTGGGGTTTTTTTGGGGTTTGTTTGTTTGGTTGTTTTAGTTACTGCTACGCTAGTTTTAAATATAGGAAATAATGTTTGAGATGGTTATTAGAATGCAGTTTTTAATTTAAGAATCGCTTTATTGGGAGTTCACAAGTGATGTATTCCTTGTTTCTTCTATTTGGGGTTTGTTGGTTGTTTGGGGGTTTTTTTTGTTTTGTTTTTTTAATAAGACTTTGAACTCTTAAAACTTTTATGGAGAAAATGAAATTCAAGACCTTTGAAGTAAGGAATACATTTTGGTTGTGGTGTCAATTTTTAGTTGTTACTTCATAGTTAAATTCAGATATTTTGATGCTGTATACAATTGCCAGATGATTATGCAAGTAGAATGTATTTGATTTGAGGGATTAAGTAAGTAACCTGTTTCATCATCCTTCAAAAGTTGTTCTCAACAGAAACAATTCCTTCTTCTAAAGTCTTTGGGACTGTATTGATTATGATTGTTCGTTGCTTGTGAGTGGCTTGGGGTTTTTTTTCCAGGTTGGGCACTACTCTGGACTAGTATTCCCAGTAGGAAGGGTGCATACCTTCACCTTAGTTTGTCAGGTTAGATTTGGGTTTTTCCTCTGCCCCAAATGTGTGTATTTCAGTAACATTGGAAAGGGCTTTTGTCTTCTCTAAAGCTAAAGAGGCTTGAACTAAGCTGGATTTTATTGTCTTTAAACTATCCAGAACAGCAGCATTAACCCATTGTTCAGAATTAATTGGACAAATTCTCAAGTAGCTAACAAAATATCAAATAATCCTAGAACAGCCTGCAGGTCAAATGGAAACACAACTTTTTTCCTAACATTCTTCTTCATTAGTTATCTTCTGTTTCTCACTGCACTCTGTCAGCCTTCGTATTTTGTGTGTTCTCCCACAGATAAGTGATTAGTTTTTATCCAGGAATGCTTGGAGACAGAGATAACAAAATGTTGCCCTGTGAAAAAGCGAGGGGCAAAATCAGGAAGTAAACCTGACAGTGTAAATGAAAGGGGAATTCTGTGAGGAGAACTGAAAAGCACTTCATTTTCTGCTGTGGTTTTAGAGAGGCTAAAAGGTGTGGATACCACAAGAAGCAAAAGAAATTTGTATTAGATGTTGAAGCTTTGTATTTTTAAAATACATTTGCCTGTGTTTTGTCAACCCTTGCTACAGCTTTGAAGGGTTGCACAATAATAACAAAAAAATAAATTTCATTTGAAATCTTTTCAAAAGAAAGGTTGGAGGCTGAGACCCCTGGATTGCTACTTCTATTTTTCACTGCTTTGCTATTAGTCTTGTTATCTACAGGTTGTGGCAGCTTCACTTTGGGCTCCTTACTTAGTGGTACTGTCAGGGCACTATATAGCCCAGGATTTGTTTTAGTAAACTTGAGTTTGTGTGGATTGGGGGTGGGGGCAACCAAGTCACAGTAAAAATAGTCTCGAAGCCTCTCCTGCAATTCCTGTTAGAGAAGTTAGTGACAATACTGCGTGGTTGCTTTACAACTCTCATCTCACAGTTAGGGTTGAGAATGTAAGGCTATGTTAGTTTCCGCTGAAAAGAGTTTCCAATGAACTGCCACTCTGTATGGTTTCACAACTCAAAGGTGTAAGCATGGTGGAAGTTAAATCATCAGGCAGACCACTAAATAATGGTTTCCATGAAGCTCTCACCCTACTGTGTTTCTTTACTGGGGCAAGAGCAAATTGGTGGCTCTTCTGCAGAGATAATTCCTGTTTGGATTACTATGCACTGTGTTTGTGGGTCAAGAGAGTGTTGAATTAAAGGACTAGTCTTCAAGTGCTGTTCTCAGCAGTTGTAATGAGCTTGTTGATTTTATGTGGTGGAATGATGTGTGCTTGGCACTTAGAAACTCAAACAGAAGCTGTTGCAGAGAGGAGAGTTTTGTAAGTGTGTGTGAGGGCACAGGTTGAGTTAAAAGGTCTTTTCTGTAAGAGTTAATTTAAGGGGCTTCTAGTAGGTATAAATTATTCTCTGAAATAGAATTCATAACTTGGTATTCCTACAGCAGGGCGATGTGTAAACAGGAAAACTAAGAGTGGAGGACTAGGCCCAGAATGTCTAATTCAGAAAGGTGTTAAATTAAAAGTCAGACTTCAGACTGTAATGTATTCACTAAATTACTGAATTGCTTAAAACTAAGCTTATGTTTAAATACTTCACTGAGCTGCATTTTGAATAAAAATATAGTTAATGTTGAGTTGTTCAGCATTTGCTATGCCTCCCCAAAAATTGAGTGTTTTCTGTTGAGAATTTCATTTAATAGCTTATAATATGTAAGGTATTGAAAATATTTCTTTTAATCAGCAGATCACAAATCAGACGCAAATAGAATTTTTTTCTTCGTGTCCCAACACTGTGTCATCGGTGCCATTAAATAATCTCACCAGTGCTTCAATGTTTGGAACAGTAACTCCAAATCGTGTCTTTGTAGGAGGAATTGATTTGAAGGTATTGTTTCCTATCTTTACTACTAAATGATAATGTATAAGCCTGTAAAAATCAACAGGAAAAAATGTGAGACATAATCATGTGTATTTTAGTTGATACGTCCCCTTCACTATAACATTCAAATCAACAGTAGAGAGTAAAGCTTTAAGCCTTTATTTACATAACTGTACTGCAAAGTTGATTGTACACCTAGTATGCCAAAAGCAGCTGGTTCTTCAGAATTTTCTCTTTTCAAAGAATATGGCTTTTATCACCAGCAGATACAGTAGAAAAGTATGTAGAAGCTTTTTCATGTATAACACTTTGTGCTTACAGTTTAAGTTACACAAACAGAGCAAATGCCTGTACTTTCATTTCCTCTAGCACTTTTCTTGCAGTTCATACAAAAAAGGATGTGCATGTATTCCTCACTGTAATAATTTTAATAAAAATGTTTGGTTTAAAACAAATATTAAAGCTTCTCTGGGCAATTTGCAGGACTGATGTTAATTCTTAGAATGCTTGTGCCTTTGCGTATTCCCTAAAGCTGTCAAATAGCAGTGAAAATGAAGCCATTCTTAGATTCTTCAGTTGCTTTCAGCATTAGTGACAAGATATGCACCAGACCCCTATATAAGCTACTTTTTTTTTTTTTTTTTTTCCTTAACACTTGAGATAATGATTTAAGTCATTGTTTTGCAAAAAGTCATTCTTAGTCTGTTTAGCTGTTTGTTTCCACCAAGGTCATCTTCTCTGCCTTAATCATCCTAGGCTGAGGGCCTTTTTGAGCACTGAGTCAGATGAAGAGTGACAATTCACTTGTCCTGGAATTTCTTAAATTTATTATGCAAAATAGTGTCTTCTGGCTCATTTGGCTGAGATAATTCAAATAGACTTTCATAATTCAAGAAATGTTGTACCAGATCTTCAGTATACTTGGGCTTCAGCAAAGAGATACAGTGGCTTTTTGCATTAATCATAATCAAATTACTAGAGCTGTAAAAAGACCTGTCTGTCCTTTCTTCACTGCAATTTCAATGATTAAAACTCCTTTCTTCATAACATATCAATGTTCTTGTTAGTGATCATATTGTTCATTTTGAAGGGTGTTAAGAACTAAGGTTCTGTCACTGATAGGACAAAAACTATTATGAGTCTTAATTTCAACAGCAGAAGAACGTATCTGTAAGGATAAAGATGGATTTTGTTGGGAGAGGAAATAGAAGGGATGCAAAGCCTGTAGACGCTTTCACTACTGTTCTGTATACTACAGCTCTTGGTATCAAGTAGAGTCTTAAATTTCTATTCAAATCCTAGGATGTGTGTCAGTCTTGGATTGTTTTCCGTTGGGAATCTTGTGTATGCCATGTATCTTTAACATGGGTCAAGGCTTAACATTATTCTTCCCTAAGAATCTGACAAGTGCCTTTGTCTTGTCACACACAGAAGAAGGTAAGTCCAGAACACGTTTCTGGCAAGCTTCTAGATACCATGTTTGTCTGGGTATTTGTGAATTTCACTGTGAATTTTAGCCTTTCCTCCTTATTCCCTTTTAATACACTGCTTTGAAGAAAAACGTTTGGCTTTCCAAGTTTACAGTCTTGTGTAGCCGTCCCTCATGTCCTTGAGGTATTGAATGACATTTTCAGCACTGATCGAGCTTAAGGGATCTTTTGTTGTTTCTTGGTGTATTTTAGCCTTGGACTATTTTGTCATAAGCTATTTTCTCAGCTTTGTGAAATGTCTGAGTTACATGTAACATATGGAGCTTAAAATAAATAATCTCCTAGAAATGGGAAATTTTATCTATAGGCCTTTCATTTGTAAGCATTGTAAGCATTCATTGATGCTCACTGAGAGAACTTTAAGGTAAAGGAAACTCTCCACTAGGAGTCTTTTGTACTTTGTATGTGCTTTTTGTTACTTGAGAATGTGTGAACACTTTAGCTTATATGAAAAAATTCTAGAGCATGTGCTATCAGTTGTTTGGCTGAATCCCTTCTCCTGTGTACACAGGCTTTCGCACTTCTATTTAGGTGCAAAGTGTATTCATCTATTTAAGAGAGTGGTTCTGGACTCCAGAATTTTAAACTGTTCATTGCGGGCAGTTTCTCAAGAACTGGTGCAGGCAGCTTCCAAGGCAAAGACAGAATTACTGAGCTTTAATAAAACATTGGAAGTATTTCTTGGCTTTTCAGTGCACTTGTATCTGTCACTTCTTGCTTCAGAGCAACTGAATGTTTTCTAACATTTTAATGCCTGAAGACTTGGTTTAGTGAGGGAGGTAAAGTGCAGTCTTCTACCATCATTGCTTGCTGCTGGACTATCAGCTTGCTTACTACAACCTCTATTTCTTTTTGTAAAATGTGTCTTGAGGATAGAATTAGTCAAAAAGAACATTAACTCATATTCTTTCCAGTTAGGTTTTGTTTCTTTCAAGCTGTTTGGTTTTGGTTTGTTTTCTTCTTAAGCATGGATGAGGCAGATAAGCTGTTGCTGTGCAGGAGACTTACGGTTAAAAACAAAAGTCATTCTCTTAAAGGTAAAATAGTACTTCTGATATACTTCCTTAAAATAACAAAGTATAGATGAATATGGAAGCTGCTTGAAGCATATAGAGGTCCATGCATGTAAGCTTACTTCTTCCAGTCTTTGAAATAGTATTAACGAGGGCCACGTAGAAAAAAAGTTTTAAAATCTGAAATGTGTTTAGGGCACTATATCTGATGTATGCTTACATTGTAAAAGAAAATATAGAAGGCAGATAAGTGGTCACATACTTTAGGTGTGCCTTTACATTAGGAGCTTGTCTTACTCCATGCATACTTGGAAAGAAAGAGTTTCCCCCAAGTGGATTTAGACCATTCTCTGTTAAAAGGCCCTTTGCTTACTTAATTTGTAATGAGGAGTTCCTGTGGTGTTTCTATACTATATTACAATTCCCCTTTTAAAGCATATTTAATATAACACTCTGCAAATATGTAAACTAATTTGTCTGTTAAGTCACTATGGTTTACTGGTGGTTGTTTTTTTTCATCTATAACCTGTGCGTATCCTGTATGGAAACCTACATGCTCTGCTGTGTAGATGTTAGAAAACACTGCGCTTGTGAACAGTGCTCTAGTATGTAACTCACAGAAACTAAAATTCGCATCAAGTAAAACTGCTTCAATAGCCTTACTTGTAAAAGGGCAATTGTTACATAAATCCTCTAAGAGGAGTTTTAATATTTTACTGGCTTTCTAGCATTATTGCAGAATGTGAAAATGACGCAATTAAACAGGAGCTGTGAGGCTCATACACGGTTGTTATTCTCTTTTTCTACCCAGAGTTATAATTAGTTTGTAGCAAACATTATTCAAAGTATAGCTCTTAAAAATCTTATGTTCGTATACTATTCATTGAACTATGCAAACCATTTTTTCTTTCTTTTTCTCCCTCCCTCTTGATTTGTTATACTAGACTAATGAAAATGATCTGAGGACGTTTTTTGCTCAGTATGGCACAGTGAAAGAAGTGAAGATAGTAAATGACAGAGCTGGAGTATCAAAGGGGTTGGTATAATAGAATAAGCATGTTGTGGGAATTGGAACTATAACAACTGACTGGCTATAGTAAATTTGATTATGATTTTCATAGCTCAGAATATTAAGTTTGTCAGTGATGGTTCCCAGTTATTTCATGTGTGCAAAAATCTGTTCTTGTCCTTCAACATCTACATATAAATGTCTTTGTAATTTGCATAACTGTAAAACTCTGTAGTCATAATATTGTAAGATGAAGCTGTGTGTAAATTGGACAAAATCAATAATACATTCAGGTTTTTTAATAAAAATAATGTAGTAGATAATCCTAAAAAAGTAATTTAGTTATTAAACATATATATTTCCATTACTGAAAACCAGCGTGGAAGGGAGCCTAGGAATGGAGGAAGAGGTACCCCTGATTGTGCTGGAGTGCTTGGCAATAATTGAGATTTTGGGTGAAGAATATTTTTTTTGAACAACATTGTAAGGGGCAAATCTGACAATTGTGACTGCAGAAAAGTGGACTAAGACTGGTATTCAACAATAAGATCAATGCCAAGGAGCAAATCTGGAAAAAGGTTAAGATTGGATAGTAAAGTTACTGATAGAACCCAAAGGATGATGGAGGAAATAAGGTGGGGAACTGCACTGCCACAGAAGGGTGGAAAGAGGGCTAAAGCAGAAAAGGAACGCACAGGAGAATTTGTACCTGTAAAGTTCACTGTGGTCAGAAATTCTCTTCTGAACAGTAAGCCTTGTGGTGTTTGAATAGCATAATTTTAATGCTGTCAGCACTTAACATATAAAAGCAAATTACACGTTTAGCTGCAGGTCTCAGCATATACATCTGCATGTAGTGCTGGACTTGGTCCTGATCCCAGATCTGTCACCAAGCCTCTTACCCTTTTACTAAATTCCAAGAAACGTCTGAGACTTGCAGTCCATATAATACAATAACCCAAGAATATCCAGTTACTGTGCAGTTGTGACTGCCAGCATATGTCTCGCAGTAAATATGTTGGAATGTAATTGCTTTCACTGGTGTTGGGATTTCCTTTGAAACACAAGCACAGACTTCATTGCTTCTCATTGACAAGTGATTTAAGAAATTTAGAAGCTTTCTGATAGATCGTGTCTATTAAGTTACTGTCCAGATTGTATGTAGAATGAAAAGTCTGTTTAGGTAGGGTTCCAAGCTAGGGAAATAATTTGTGTTCTTTGAACTTGGAAATGTTTGCAAAAGGCAACACAGGAAAAGCCCCCGGGTTTAACCGAATGATGTAAGTCAGAGACTTATTCAACCTATGTACTTAAATAAGCATGGAAATGTGCACAAAGAGTATGTTGTATGGCAAAGTATGAACTACTGGTTGGAATGACAGAGGTCGTCTTGGGATCTTCTAAAATTTGACCCTGAGAAGTGAGCCATAAACCTAAGAAATTATACATACAAAACTAGTAAAAGATTTTTTTAAAAAAATTGTTAAAGTTTGTTGGGTTTTGTGTGTGTTTGTTCGGTTTGGTGGGAGGGGGTGGATCCATGTTTTTGTACATATCTGTTGTCGTACAGGCTAATTATAAGATCAGATGCTTAATTTTATACGGGCAGCATCAAATTTAGTGGCCTAGATTTCTCTGGCCATGAATTGAGGGGTTTTGGTACAGCAGGACTTCTGTATAGAAAGCCTGATTGATTTGTTGCAGCAGTTAGAAAAGATACGGTGAAAGACACGGTGTGTCGCAAAGTATGAAAATACTTCATCCTTTATCACCATGGAACTCTTATTTAATGCTAGTCATGTTCAAGAATAACAAGAATAATTCACAGATAAATGCAGTCTCTGCATTGCTGCTTTTTCTGAGAACTCAGGTTAATATAGTGGGTAGTGCTTGTGGAAGCGTGAAGCATTCACAATTCTCGCTGAAGTAGGTGGGAGCTGTGCTATGAATTGCAGTATAATGAGGAATAACGTCCCAAATGTCTCAGCTTGGGCATCCATAACAAGTGAGAGCTTCAGATCAAAATCTTTCTTTAATAGAAATGAAGATGTATGCTGAGTAACAAGGATGATACTGAGAGCTTTTCATAGCTTTCTACGTGGGCTACTTGTTCACTGCATGGAAACAGTAGTATATTACCATGTACTTAAGTATATTAGGAAGTAGACTATAACAAGGATGTTAAATTAAGATTATTGTTACTGCAGTCTTCTCTGCAATTGATTTTTTTTTTTCCCCTGTTAGTTTACCATTTAGCATTTCCTTTGTACTTGTCATCAAGTAGTGTACAGTGTAGGTAAATATGAACTTCAGAGGACTAGCTTTGTAATTTTTATTCAGGTATGGCTTCATTACTTTTGAAACGCAAGAAGATGCACAGAAGATTTTACAAGAGGTAAGTCCCCATTATGATAATCTCTTAAATGAAATTATTCATTTTGTATTAGACATTAAATAGCTGTGTTTTTCCATTCCTCTTCTGTTTGCCATCTTGCATTTGAAAATCTGTTAAGTTGGGTCTGTGTAATTAAGAAGATAACTTAGATATTGAAGATAAGATTCATCCTGAGATCGGGAACTAGGGAAGGGAGTTGCCAGTTGATAATACAGCTCTTGACTTTGACATACGGTCTTTAGACATATTAGTCTATGTGGTCTAGTACATACAGAGGTGTAAAGACTCTATCCTTCACAATTACTTTCATTTGCTTTATAGAAAATCCATTGCTGTGAGGAAGTTGGAGGGATTTGGGAGGGTAACTGCTGACTTCCATTATGACACATTTTGTTGTCAGAGCCAATGCAATTCTTTTCAGGAATAATTAAATTAACTTCAAGTCTAAAACAGTGAAGCTCATTTTATGTCACGTAATTTTTGCTTCTCTTGGCTATGTTACTCTCGTGACATTCCTTGCAGAGCCTCACTTAAGATGTGGTTAGCTCTCCAGATGAATGTTAGCTTTGTCTTGTTTTTAAGTGTGCTCCATGTTCTGATTGGAATGTATTGGAGAGATCCATTGGTCAGGATCCAGTTGTACATGTGAAGATATCTTGATGTGTGTGCAGGGGGATGAAACCCACCAGAAAATAGTATCCAAAGCTTGAAGTATTCTTTCTCCCAAATGTAAAACAGGTTAAAACGTTGAAATACTGAACCTCTGTTGGAAATTCATATATAAAAATTTAAAATAAGATCTGGGACGCTTTAAAAAAAATTTACAAGTGTTTTCAAAACAAAAAAAAACCCCAAAAAACAAAACCAAAAACAGTTATGTGGAACCAAAAGAGTATAAAGACATGAACTACTTGAGTCAGCTATGTTTCTTCCCCTATTTTTTCATTGGTTTCTTTCTCTGAACTAGAATACCAGTGAAAATGGCTTAGGACTTTTGCCCCTGTAACTGAAAGACTGCTCCATGCGAAGGCTTACTTGTGTTTCATTCAACTTTACTCATCCCTTTTTCTCTACCATAAGCACTTTAATTTAGATATCTTAGAATTCTATCACCTTTTCATCTTTGCATCCCACTGTTACCTCATTCATCTTAAGATCAGTTACTATCTGGGTATTTCATAGATCTGAGGTTCTAGGCTTTAATAATTTATGTATGAATTTAATGATTTTTTAAATTTTATACTTGTGAATTCTCGTTTATATGATGCTCTGATCATCCTTTTCACTGACTTTTTTTTTTTTTTTTTTGCATCCTACCTTTCTATCATAAGTAATTTGTCCAGAAATGGCTTTTTTTTTTTTAATGTGGCAGTCTTTGAAAGTGTTAAATTGCATTAGTGTTGAGAACAGATCTTGAGGAATTTCACCAGGGTTTTTTTTCCAGTCATATGCTGTGTCTTACCAGCTTTCTGAAGTAATTTTTTGTTATTCACCACAGTTATTCCTGTTGGTGTTCAGTTTCTGTAGCACTATATATTTTTTCATTCAGTGCTGTATTAAATGCTTTGGAGAAGTCCATACAGATCAGATATTTCACGTAACTGTGAAAGCTGTGGATAAAGTCTTAAATTGTGATAGATTGCCTCAATTAAATACCTTGTATTGGGAAGAATCACCTTCCCATTGTCTGTGTTGGAATGCAGTTTGACTGAAATGCACAACTGTTTTCTAGGGATTGCTCTGTGATTAATAGGCTAGATAGGTATGTTTGCCATAATTAATACTTGCTCATTAAGTGCCAGATGCAACAAAATAGTTTAACCCCTTCCTAACTTTAAGCCTGCTAGGTGGGACTTCAAATTATGTACATATCTTCAAGTATTTTGCTCCCTCGAGCTCAAATGAAGAAAATGGATTGATTACCTCATGTTGTCCTTCTATTGAATATAATTTAGAACTGTATTTTTTTTTCTGTATTCCTCTTTAAGGAGTAATTAACTCTTTACTGTGGAAGTTACAGTTCAAAAACTGAAAAGAAAAAAAAAAGTTGATAGACTTTCTTCCTTGTTGTTGTATTAAGTAGTGAATTTGGTGTCAATTCAAAAACAAAGGCAAGGTTTTAATTTACCTAAGGTACTTGATGCTCACCTTCTGTTGCAAGCAAAACAATAGGAAGAGAATGTTGCTTTACTTGTCTGTACCTAGCACTTTATTAAAATCCTTCAGCAATAGTTTAACCTTACTAGGGTGTCTTGTCTTAGTCTGCTTCTGTGTTTTGTCAGCCTGGATGCAAGGAACTTTTAAGGCACTCCTGAGCGAATATGGGGGGTTTTGTGTGGGTTGTTTTTGTTGTTGTTGGTTGGTTGGTTTGGGGGTTTTTTTGTTGGTTTTGGGGGGGGGGGTGTTATTGCATTTTGGTTTTTTTTTTTTTTACATTTGGTCTTAATCTGGCCAATTTCCATAAACTTACTTGTTCCTGCCATCCCTTGTCAATTAATGTCATGATAGTGGAAAAAAAAAAAAAAAAGAAGTCTTTATACTTAAAATGGTCCACTTGTGTACATGTGCTTATATAAAAACAGCAAATACATCAGAAGTAAAACTAAAAATTAGTTTTGACAATTATAGGTATCAGTTGTTAGTCAAGAAGCTTTATGAGGAGTAAGTAATAGTTGAGGGTACTAACGATTAGTTTTGTGTGTGAAGTCTAAGGATAGAAAAGGAATTAGTATAACTTTTGGGCTGTCTTTTTAATTGCACTAATTAAAAAGCAGGGGAGGGTGAAACCTAAGAAGTGCCATGTCTGCTTCTGATTTTTGTTTCTTGGATGTCTAGATATGTTTAGAAAATAACATCTTCTTTCTTTAATTCTAGACTAAAAAACTTAATTATAAGGATAAGAAATTGAATATTGGTCCAGCAATAAGAAAACAGCAAGTACGGAGTCCTCGTATGTATCTTTACTTGTACTTGTATATATTATGTGTCCTTAGGAATGTAAGGGTTTTTTTCACCAAGATGTGCCTGGTCTTACCTTTGTGTATGATATATGCTTGGAATGGTCTGCAGTGGTAGTAAACGTGTGCTATTAGAAATGTTTAAACAAATTTATGATCTTTTGTTTCTTTTATCTCTTTCAACATGTTGTTTACTTTCTTGGAAAAGGTTATCTGTCTAGGAACAAACTGTAGGGAAATTTCTTTTAGTAGCCAGACAGAACCTCAAATCTAAACACTTGAGACTGTTCTCACAGATCCGATAGGATAAAGGAGGCTGTGCTGGTTGGTTGAGTTGTTGTGACCTGTTGATTTATTTATATTAGCAAAATCCACCAGGACTGTTGCATCTTGCTTTCTTTGGTAAAAATCTTAAGACATGGATGGTTAAAGTCACCATTTGATTCTTAGGAGTTCTTTGCTGTAAGATGAACACTTATGTAACAGGAGTATTGATTAAGTTTTCTTTTGTCAAATGACTTCTGTATCTTGAGCAAGTAAGCTTTTAAGACGTTCATCTGGGGGAGATAGAACACAGGTTTTCTTCTAGAGAAGATGCCCTCTCTTTCTGCCAGGGCTGTTTTACCTCTGTAATACACTACTGAAAATGTAGGATATAAATCACCAACTTTTAAGACAAGATTCATCTGGTTTTGGTATAGCTGGGCATGCTGTTTCGTTATTCCTCGGTAAGGGCCATGTATCAGAGGTGTAAAATACATCCCTTTTATTGGTGCAGCAGGGAATGAAGTACTTCTGTAACTTTACTTCATTATTTGTCTGATGGTGCCTTTTGGTAAAGTAAAACTAAGAAATCTTATCTTCTGTCTGAAGTTTTAGTTTAATTCTAAAGCCCTCTTTAGTTGTTGCTGTCACATTATCAATTAGAAGTAATTTGTGTGTACACATGGTGTGAATGTACTTTCTGCAGACAGGAAGTTTCCTTCTCTCTTCCTCCCCTCGTGCATGGGTATTCCCTTCTAAGTGTATAGAACAGTGTTTGCCCAGGGGAAATAGAATAATTTGTTCCAACTGAATGATTTCTTTTCTCTAAAAATTATTGAGCATGCTCTTCGCTCAGTCATCATCAAGGGGTTACGTTTGGATGGTTTTTTTATGTACTTTATTTCCCTTTCCATCTTTGACTTGAACATTTTCAGTTGCATTGCCTGACTGGTGGCGCTTCCTTCCTCTCACTCTTGTGCTGAATGCATGTTTTGATAGAAGAGGGGTATATTTCTGAATGTGTGTGTTAATTCTGGGATGGGGGAGGGTGGTGGCATGAGAAGACCTCCAAAACTTTTAGTTGAAGAAAGCTGCCATGCCCTTTTGAGGGGTCTGTGACTTGCCACTTCTTCCTCAAGCCTAGGATAGATCTGTAATACAAGATCATCTTGGCATCTAGGGATATGTCTGAGCCTATCTAACCTTAGTTGCTAGGATACTTAGTCCTACTACAGCTCATCTTTGAGGTTAATGAAGATGTAAAACCTAAACTCACAGTATCCCTGTAGCACTGTGGTTCTATTGCATTTAGAAGAACCATTTCTCGCTGTTCTCTTCAGATTGCCTGTATTCTAATACCTGTCTTCCTTGTTATTAAGCAAAACAATTCTTAGCTCTTCCATCATCATAGGACCTTTTGTGCTACGAGCTTTGAAAGTAACTGGGAGGACCACTCAGTTTGCTTTTTCCCCGGTACCAAGTATTGTGAAAATGGGCATTCCGAAAGCCAAAAAGCAGAAACCAAATGCAAGCAGGTGGAAGGATGAATTGTGGGCTGGAAGAATTTCAGATAGCTATACCTCTTGCAGGTTGTGTTATTGTTCTGTCACAATGAGTTTGGGTTTGCTGGAGGGTATTTCCCTTTCCTTTGCAAAGTATATATTTAACAATAGCAGGAAGTTCTATGCAATGCACTTAGTAGTTAGCAAAGTGGACAGGATTTTTAGCCATGGGCTCCTGTTGGGTCTCTCCTCATTTGAGGTATCACTAACTGCTATTGATTGTTTACTGCAGCTAAAGTAGCCTTTAATTTTTCTAAAGTCTGTTTAACAGTATCCTAACAACCGTCTTAGACTGACCTATCTATGGATAATATTGCAGCTTCATTGCATCCAAGTGTCTTCAGGCTTTTCTAGGACTTAGTCAAATTCTTAATATTGATAAAAGCTCTTGAATCATTCTGGAACCCTTTTTCATCCTCTGTTCAGCATTCTAGTGATTTCTTCAGTGTTGTATCTGGCCATAAAATGGCACTTACCTCTGCAAGGGGGATGAAAAGCTGAATCTTGCTCACTGATCTTCTTTATATAGTGCTCTTCCTGAGATGGTGGGTTTTTTTCCATATTATGTTACTACTTAACATGATTCCAAGATTTCAATTACAGAATTGATTTTTTTTTTCCCCTGTGAAAGTTATCTTGTATTTGGAATTGAAACGTGTCTTCATGTTTGACAAAGTTCTAGATAAACAGGAAGTCCTGTCCCATTTCCTTCCTGCCCCACCAAAATACAGATAGAAATACTCTAGGTGAGCTCAAAGGCAGTTTGGAAAAGATGAGCAGCCTCTGCATAGGGATGGATACCCCTTCCTTTGAAAAATGCTTGCTGTCAGTACCTGTTGGAGAATTGTGTAGATGGAACTCTTGCTTTTGGATCAGACCATGCTGACTTAGCCTCCACCATAATGTCCCTGAGAAATGTCCCTGTTGCTGATGTCTAGGTTCCAGTTTTTACTTTTGCTCAGCATTGTGCTGTCACAGAAACACTGTCTTTGTGTGTTGAGAAACTAGGCTACACCTTGTAATGAAACTACTCTGTTGTTTTTAGTGCTTGGATCCTGTTCAGCTAAACATGAATATGTGGAGGTTACCAATGAAAATCTCCTACAATGTGAGGTTACCTTTGGACATCTGAAGATTAAAAAAAATATATATATTTGCTGGTAACTGGAGTTATCTATGTTCAGTAATTTATATTCGTGTCACCTCTTGCACCCCTTCATATCTACCTCTGGATACATCCTGTAACCATCTGCTTTCATAACTTCTGTGTTTGAGAGAGAATTAAGATGGCCCTAGGCACACTGCTCCATGTTCTTTCCCTTGAGTGTTTTGCTTTTCTGAAGATGAGAAATTATCTTCTTTTTTTTTTTTTATGACCTACCCATTTAAATAAAAAAAAATAGTAATTTAGTGATAGCTAAACTTTGAAATATTAATTCCAGGTTCTACTGCAATACCAGAAGCTGGTACAATGTATTTAACTACTTCAAGTGGTTATCCTTATATTTACCATAATGGAGTAGCTTATTTTCATGCCTCTGAAGTTGCTTCTGTTCCACAGCCATGGCCAGTAAGTAATTCCTTTTTTTCACATATGCTTTTGTTTGGACCAGGATTAGTGTGGTGTTTTCAGGTCCTTCCTGCTTCCTGTTTATTTGGCTATGCCTTGTGTTTGATCTTTAAATGGCTTCCTTATATTAGTCAGGTTATTTTCATTTTAAGTTTGTTGTTCTTCTGCGGGGGGCTTGTGCTTTGATGTAGCCTATTGGACAGGGTAGTTCAGAATTAGTATGGGCCCTACCCCAGGAGAAGTTTTGTCTTACTAAGGAGTACTTGCTGCTTATGACCGTTGATTGGCTCCATTCATGAGTGAGATGTTCTTGACTGCAAACCACTGTTCTGCAAAGAGAACAGGATACTAGATCAACAAAGCAATAGTGAAATGAGTAATTTTGTAGCCATTCTTTTTTTTTTTTTTTTTTTTTTTAAATTTTTTTTTTCTTCAAAAACATTCTTTTAGGAGGACAATAATTCAAGAAATTGTTTGGCTTGGGGAACTTGGACAGAATTTCATGGGAACTACAGGAAGATGATGTCAATCACCACTTTTGGGGTTTGGGGGTTTGGTTTTTTTTTTTTTTTTTGTTTAGTTTTTAGGGTTTTTGTTTGGTTTGGGTTTTTTTTGTGGTTGTTTTGTTTTGTTTTTTACAAGAGGGAAGGATTTGAAAGACTGATGGGCTCTGCATAAGGCACAGGACCTACACAGGGGATGCATCCTTTGCTAATTTCTGTGAAAGCAGTATTCAGAGGCTGTAGGTACCATCTCAGAGTGGAAAATACCTTTGCATGCTGGGGAAAAAACTCACTAGAAGAATTAATAATAAATGTAAACAAGCTTTCCCAAAAGAGAGATGAGGGCAGTAATACATTATATTGTTTATTTTGGCACTGTAGAATCTTTTTCCTGGTATTTAACCTGTTATAATCACTTCTCCTAACTTCTAAAGATGTTTGCTCTTTTAACAGGGCTGTGATGTCGTGTGCCTCATAGTGCCCTCTCAACTTTAGAGGATAAAAGTAAACACTCATTCACATATTTTTTAAAAGCCTCTTTGAAGTTCAAGCTCTTGTGATTCTGGAGAACTTGCTCAAATCCTACCTGTTGGAAAAAAACACAATATTTTTGTGTTCTAGTACTGAACTGTGGTTCTGGTGACCTGGCTCAGATCTGCTGCTTCAAACAAACATCACTCAGCCTTTCCAATTACAGACAGTGCTGCCTCTTGGCTTCAGTGTCTTACATGTTCTTACTTTTGTCATTAGGAAAGTACCTATATAAAGATTTATATATATATTCTTTATATATAAAGATAAAGGGGGGGTGGACCCTGCAAATTAGATGTTACAGAAAACATAACTGAAGTAAATATACTAATACTCTTGTGTGTGTGCATTGTGCCTGTATAACAGTGCAGATTTGGTCTCTTCCAATTTGCATTCTGCATTCTCCTACAGTGTAGGATGAATTACTGTAGTTTTGGAGCTGTTCATTCCTAATATTTGCAGGGATGAGGGAATTTCATGATATGGGAGTTGTGCACACTAGCTTTAACTACTCAGAACTAGAGGTTCACAGTGCTGTGTTGTCTTCTACCATGTCTATATATTTCTGCCCCCATTTCTTTCAGTGGCTTTTCTCTGACCCTAAACTGGACACCCAGGCAGGTTTCTATCTGATTTAGCTCCCTAAACTGTCTCACTGTCAAATCAGCTGAACGCTGGGCTGATGTGAGCTGGGGAATAGGAAAGAGAAGATTGGGTTGGGGCTGTAGAGGGGATACAAATACATCAGTGACAACTTAGATTGCGCTAGGTGTTTACAAAAATGTACCTACACTCAGGGTGGTAGATGGCCTTACCATCCCTAGAGAGGGATGGCCTGATGCTTTCTGGAAAGAACTAAGTAAATATGCCAAAAGAGTTTGGATTCATCTCTAATGGAGGCCATTAAAAACAGTGATTTTTGGAGAATGTAAGTTTAAGTTAAAACTTGGTAAATCCATTTTCAGTAGGGGAGGAGAGGTGGTTTAGCATTATAGTACTTCAGAGATGTGTTTAATAGGAGTGACAATTTATGAGATTGCTGCTTAAGATTTGTAACGTTTTTCTTTTCAAGTCACGCTCTGTTTCCAGTTCACCTGTGATGGTAGCTCAACCAGTTTATCAGTCTCCTACATACCATTATCAGGTATGTTTAAAAATGGGTTTCTGACCATCAGTATTCCTGTCAGCTGTGTAGTTTAATTTGCAGCACTGTCTCAGGTCTGTTTATTCTTAGGAAATAAAAACACTTGTCAAAATCTTCATGCAGGCTTTCTTTTCAACAAAATATAATTTATATTTTCTGTGTCACTACATAGAAATTGTAATCAGTTAACTTTCTTCTGTGTAGCTTAGTACTGTACTTCAAGTTATCATCTAAGCCAAATTCCTGCTCAAAGCAGGACTGGTTAGATCAGGTTTCTGAGGAGCTTGTCCAGTTGAATTTTAAGTATCTCCAGGCAGTGGAGATTCCACAACCTTTCTGAGCAGCCTCTTCCAATACTTGACCCTTCGCATGTCAAAAGCCTTTTTTTGGTTTTGTTTTTTTTTGGTTTGGTTTGGTTTGGTTTGGTTTGGTTTTTTTACACACACCTTAAAACTAGTGAAAATACTCAGTGTTCCAGCCTGTGCCCATTGACTGTTGTGCTCTGAACACTTGTGTTGAGAATTTGTCTTACCCCTCCTTGTCCATCATTAGGTAGTTGTAGCCATAAACTATCCCACCCCACCTTTATCCTTCTCAAGGCTGAACAAAACCAATTCTCTCAACATCCTGATATATTTGTTCTTCAGTCACCTAACCATTTTGGTGGCCCACTACTGGATTTATAGAGTATGTCTAAATTTTGAATGTATATTGGAAAATTAACTGCATTTTGTACCTTTTATGTTCCTAATTAGACATGCTGCTTAAATGCTTCAGTATTTTAGAAAGCTTCTGAAATGGCCAAGTCAGAGGCTGAGTGGAAGTTCCTGAATTATGTAAGGGGTTAATAAAAATTGTATTTTTTGTTTTTAATTAAGATTTATTTATAGATTTGAGATGGTTTTGATTCTAGTGTGTTGAGAATTTTAGTATGCATACACATATGCTCTTAATCATAATATCTCCTTTCAATTTAGGCACCAACACCGTGTCTGCCGAGTCAGTGGCAGTGGTCTATTCCACAGGTAAATACAGTTCACAGTTACAGCATTTTAGTTTGCATCTTGTTTAAGCATATGATGCACTTAAATAAGTGAAATTTCCTGCTACAGAATCACAGAATGATAGGGGCTGGAAGGGACCTTTAGAGATCATCCAGTCCAACCTCCCTGCCAAGGCAGGTTCACCTAAAGAACATTGCACAAGAAGATGTCCAGGAGGGTTTTGAATGTCTCCAGAGATGGAGACTCCACCACCTCTCTGGGCCACCTGTTCCAGTGGTCCATCACCCTCAAAGTAAAGAATTTCCTCCTCATGTCTAGATGGAGCTTGCCATGTTCAATTTTGTGCCTCTTACCTCTTGCCCTGTCAGTGGACAACACTGAAAAAATATTGGTCCCATCTTCCCAACACCCACCCTTTAAGTATTTATAAGCATTAATAAGATCTCCCCCTCAGTTGTCTCTTCTTCAGACTAAAAAGACCCAACTCCCTCATCCTTTACTCATAAGAGAGATGTTCTAGTCCCCTAATCACTTTTGCTCTACCCTCTCCAGCAGTTCCCTATCCTCCTTGAACCAGGGAGCCCAGAACTGGATACAGTGTTGTATTCACAACACTGAACTAAACATGAATTGCTGTATTTTAGCAACATGTCTGCATCCCTTGCTGATACAAGACATCAGATAGCATTTACTGAAACATCAAATACAAATCTGATGTAAAGAAAGCATCTTCCCCTTCTCTCTCCCTTTGGCAAGAAGTTTGTATTAAATTACCTAGTAAGTTCTCAGAAGCAGGTAAAAACTGTCCTACTCTCCCTGATAGGAGAAATTAGTATTAACTACCTCATTAGCTGATACTACCTGTGATGTGTCAGGCACACAAGTAGGGTGAAATTAGACCCAGACTCTTGAAATTGCTAATTAGGTAATTTTGGAGGGAGACACTTAATGGTTTTGTGATCACTGTAGCAGAGGAGCTTAATGTGGCAATCTTGACACTTGAGGAACTTGAGTTTGAAGCTGAAAGGAGGACCAAGTCCCTAAGCTTGAACTGTTACAATGTGTCCTTATTTAGTAGCAGCCACCCTTGTCCAGTTATGGTCACTTCCATTCTATTAATAGATGTGAGTCTGCTGCTTTGACATCTGAGTGCTGAATTGCAGAAATACTGTGGGTTTTATTTTAAGAAAGAAATGCTTGGGTTTTTTAATGCAACATTTTTGCAATAGAAAAATTAAACTGTGTGTTTCTGTGATCTTGAGAGTAAGTGTCAATTTTATAATTTTTAGGATTTCTATGACAATGCTCTGCAAACTGTAAAAAAAATCTGAAAACATGTATTTTTGTTTTAGCCTTTTATAAGAACCTTTTGCCTACCTCCCCCTCACTTTCTTTAGGGTATCAAAGATGAATCTGAGATTTGCTTTTAAAGCTTTATCTTTCTTTATATGTAGCAGATGGTAAAATAAGCTTTGGTATTTATGATTTCATATAATTTATGAAAATAATGTGGTTTATTTCAGTCTCCTGCCTCTTCACCTTCATTCTTGTGTCTACAACCATCCGAAGTCATTTATCAGCCAGTAGGGATTGCTCAGGAAAGTGGATATATACCTCCACCTCTCCTAGTGGAAACTGCATTTCCTGAGGTATTGGGGGGGGGGATTACTTCAAACTGGAGTGTTTATCTGCAATTGAAAAACATAATCTTGCAGTTCAGAGCACTCATGTCAAATGCTCCCTGGACTTGTCCCCACACACATGCTGCTAAATTATTTCAGTTGTCCTCGAGTTAGAGCATCTCTTCCAGCTCTCTGGGAGGATGCTTTGATTCTGAAACATTTTAGATGGTCATGAGTGTATGACAAACAGCAGTACAGTAAAGAGTAGTTAATTTGTTTTGTTTGAAAATAACACTTAAAATGAGTCACACTTTTCAGAATGTTGAATTGGGCTACTCAGGTCATATGAGCTTCCTGCAGTAATTCTTTTTTTTTATGTGAGTAGAAGCTTGTTTCTAAATATTGTGAAGATGAGAATGAATTCAGAATCCAGAAATTCAGAAGATGATGTAAAACGCAAAAAAAGGGCTGATTATTCTTTGTATGTAAATACCTTGTAAGTGTGATAATTCTGGAAATTAAATTTCAATTTTCTAATCTACACATTTAAACACTGTTCCAATTAGAGCTGAATGAAATGAATTGGTAATAAAGAAGTGTGCCACTTCTGTCAAGGAAAGTGCCTTTTGACACTGATCTCGGTGAACTGATTTAACAAACTTTGGTACAGTGGGTGAAATACAGATCTAAATATTGACATTTTGGTTTTAACAAGTCAGTAGTTTATCTAAACATAGCCCACAGTTTTAAGTGTTAAAGAATCTAAATTCATGTGAGAGGATTGCAAAACCATAAAATTGTGAAACAAGCTTTTCTGATCGTTTGTATGTGGTTGTTTTTTTCCTTATACCAGCTGTACTCTGATCATGGAGTTCAAGCACCACATCACCAGCCTTATGCCCAGAGTGCCATAGCTATGCCTGCACCCGTGAGTATCAAAATAGGACAGTTAAAGCAAGTATCATAGTATTACTACTGTGTCCCCTTTCTT
The DNA here is from genome assembly GCA_024605025.1 of Megaceryle maxima. NCBI lineage: Eukaryota > Metazoa > Chordata > Aves > Coraciiformes > Cerylidae > Megaceryle > Megaceryle maxima. Next base: position 871 of record JANHGN010002952.1, on the reverse strand, counting down.
GAATGGGGATAGTAAGAGAAGAGGAGCAGGGATAAAAAGTCTTTAATTAATAAATCAAGGAAACAGAAATTGTTACAGAGGACATAGACATTGCTTATTTTGGAACTCTTTGGGGAAACTCAAAGAAAAAAAAAACAAACAAACAAAAAACCCAAACCACTAGTTAGTTTAAATCTCGAGACACAAAGAAAATTGCAAATAGAAAATGTGCTTTGAGAGAAGTGAGTCTCCTTCATTTCCCTGAAATGATGGTTACAAATCCTTGTCTCTGGATCTTGAAGTTGTATTCATTATTTGAAGCCTTAAATAAGCACCGTTGTGTTGTGAAGAGGTGTGATCTTTGCTGTTGCAGTTGGCCACCCATGGGTGTTTTTTCTGTGCAGTCCTGATTTTTGAATGGCCATTCTAAGGTGTGATTCTTCATGTCACCTGACACAAGTTGTTGGGGGGTTTTGGGTCCCGGTTTAAGGTCCTTTTGCCTAAATTAATAAGATTAACAGGACATATGAAATAATGTCTAAACTAGACTTAGCCTAGATTTGCCTAGTAACAAAGGACTAAAGTTAGCAGTAATTTTACTTGATATTACAGTGCTTAACTCTTCTGTGAAAGATGCTTAATCAGCTACAAAGGATAGATGAAATATGAATGAGTCAAAGCAGTGTTACAGGCTTTTATATGGTGCATTGGGGTTTTTTGTATATACATTTCTTTTAAGCTAAGAATCTTTTTTCCAGGCTATTGTGTGACTAAGCTTTTCCAGTAGAGGGGGCTGGAACATTAAGTGTTGTTTTGGATTTGAGATGCAAGTACTGCAGTGGGGGGGGGAACAAAACAACAACGAAAAAAAACAAAACAAAAAAAAAAAGGG